>VMKM01000054.1:600000-807377 GCA_008360985.2 Macquaria ambigua | reverse complement strand
CCAACTCAACCATAAACAGTGATTCACTTTAAGGCTTAGAGCCCATCAGAGGCTTGTTAGATTCCTCTGCCAAAGACTGTCCTGCTTGAGGGACAGCGTTTTGGAACAATCTACTATGCAGTAATGACAGACACATAAACAAACTATCTTCACCTCTCTCTCCCCCTATCACACACACACACACACACACACACACACACACACACACACACACACACACACACACACACACACACACACACACACACACACACACACACACACACACACACACACACACACACACACACACACACACTTTTATGCATGCATGCACGTATGTAACAACACACACTCTGACATACTGCACAAACAAAGAATCCCATCCTATCCTTTAAAGTCTGAAGAAAGGATTTGCATAAAAATGAGAGATGATTCAAATATCTTGTGGCTTTATTTAAAGAAGAAAAAGCAGAAGAAAGTGGAAAAAAAAGGCATTTGGAGGCCCGGTCAGTGAGCATATCTTTTAAACAGCTGTGCAATCTGAGCCAAGACTAAGCACACACTGATCATATTTTCCCCTAGCCTTCACTCTTCCCTGTGCTTCCAGCTTTGACACCTGCTTATGCAATCTACCGCAGTAATGTAGCCATGTGCTCACAGCTCAAAGCAGTTTTAGTGAGAAAGCTCACGGCCAACCTCAGTAATTAAACTGCGGAATGGCTCCAAAGTTGTGAAGCTCAGGCTAGGTATGCTAAACAGCCACAATTTCTTAATCTGTTGGGTCTTGGGTATTTTCTCATAGCTGTAAATCTAAAATTCTTCAGATAACCCAATGGAAGACAAGCTACAGTAAATGTTTTGCCTCTTGTTGGACCCATTTACCAAGTTAGGTTTAGGCATAGGAGATGGGTATGTTTATACATAAAGTAGATAACTGTATTGCTTAGGTTAGGGTTAGAGATGATCAGGGTTAGGTAAGGGTTATTTTATTACCTGGGTGTTAATAGTTACAGCACATAACTTCCCCTAAAACCACAACCTGTCGTTTTTACATTTCTGTTTATGTATGGATTAAACAAACAAGATGCAACACGATATTAGTGAGCTTTAGAGGTGTTAGCAAACGCATTTTTGAACGTTGGGGAGAGCCAGGCTAGCTGTTTACCCCTGCAGCTTTTATGCTAAGCTAGGCTAATTGGCTCCTGCTCCATACTTAACGCACAAACATGAGAAGGGTATCAATCTTCTCACCTAACTCTCGGCAAGAAAGTGAATAAGTGTATTTCTCAAAATACTGAACTATTCTTTTACAGTAATCTGGCTAGTAGTCGTCAAGATGTCTTACTCTCCACCAGCTGGGAACCACTACATTATACAGCAAAGCTTTATTACTCAACATCTACACCATGAAGCTTGATGGGAATCCTAAGAATCACAATTAATTAAACATTTTAGATTTAAGACATAATTTAGGCACATATCTATATTATTTAAACATAAATATATTTTACAAGACCTTGGAGGAACTGGACTCAACAACCTGATTGCGGAGATGTTTCAGATTTTCACATTGTGTTTATCTGCAGTAGATAATGCAGCCAGCAGTGTTCAAAGTTTCCATAGCCTCCAAGGTATACTGATTGTAGTATACTTACAACAGCTTTAGAATGTATGCCAAAGTATAATCCCATAAGCAACAAATCCAAACTAAACACATGGCTTACATCTACGTTCCAAACCAGTTTTTATCTATCGAAATATATAGTAATAATTAGCAAAGACCCTTGTGACCAGTAAGAATTTTTGCCACTAGCAGTGCAGTGTGCCTACAAGTAGTCCGTTTGCAACAAATCTAGGGTTATTAAACTTGAAGTGGAAATAATTATGGCTGCATTTCTAGCTAGGCCACTACAGCATTGCTATTGTGTGATACACTGATTAAAACCACCTTGCAACGTGTAAAAAGCCTCAACTCCTTGGAACAAAAGGAATCATTTTCTCTTCTCCAGGTTTTTAAACAGAGAACAAAACAAATTACTCTGTAATTCAACACCATTTAGCGTAATATATGTTCAAACAAAAGAGCACTCACAAAAGCCAAATGGCTGGTCATAAAGCAGCGTTAAAAATAGAAAAAAGGCTTGGCGAAAGTGCTAGGCTACTTTAATCCTCTCCACTCAACTCTTAATTACCTTAATTCAAATCCCAACTCTAATCACTGTGGCTTTCACTCTTATGTTCCTTACTGTTGGTGATGTTATAAAACTAATTTACATGTGGTTGTGCTCATTGTACTTTAGCAAAAATAAATGTCAAATGTACAAAAATATTATATTATATTATATATAAACTATTTAATGTCTCTTCTTATCGTGACCTAAACACATTTAACCTCTATATCTAGCTATCTGCTCGCCAAGAACCAATGAAGAAGATTGGGATCCCATTTTCAAGTGGCTCCTCTGTGGAAAGTCATTTCTGACCTGGAGGCAAACATTTTGCAGGCTGTTCTACTTAGCAAGCATTCCACATGCAGACATCAAAGAGAGGCCATTGTCTTCGGAGCTGGCATTCAGCTCACATTTTCCACTCAGCTCACAGCTACCTGTGCTAAACCTGGTAGCTAGGATCTCCATCTCATAATCGCCACCTCAATAACCATACTCTGATCTGTGAATTCTGATTCTGTGCTCTGATACTCACAGTTATTGAAGGAATCATCTCAGAAATGGTGGCAAAATCCATGCATCTCAAATAACACACTGTCCAATATGAACAACAGAAGCCTATTAGACCTCAGTCTTTCTTTTATTAAGTCTATAAGTATTCAAACAAATCCAACCAGTGTTGACAGAAAAAAAAGCACTTTGAACAACACACTGTGTAAGAAGCCCTTCCATAGCTCATGGCTCTTGCCAAGTACACAAAGCCAATATTGTTGTTCTGGCCAATAAACTTCACCATTTACTGTATGCACAAGTTAATGAAAGACAAATAAAATGTCTGGCCTTAAAGCGTTTGGACTTAAAGTATTAGACACTGAAATTGTCCCTTTTCACAATGGTAAATGAGATTCATTGAGAGTAAGATTCACAATATGTTTCCAATTACGTCCATACTTAACCAGAATGGAGAAATCGTTGGCATCTAGGTAAGCTTTCCAAACCCCCTCAAAACATAATTACTTCAATCTAGTGGTGAATGTCTGCATTATAATTGTGAAAGACACTCCTGTGTAGATGATGGAGACATCCTGAAGCAGACTCTTACCACAGATTTTAGTGTCAGAGGTAAATTGTATTGTATCCTTCAAAGAATATCATATGCAAAAACTATTGAAGATAATAACAACAATAATGTAGCCATTGACGTTAATTGCAATTGTTAAGTCCTCTGCACTGATACAACCTTGGGAAGCATTTAAGGAATAGTTCAAAATTTTTGAGAAACACACTTTTCGCTTTCTTGTTACCACTCTCATATCTGTGCATTAGGTATGGAGCTGAAGCAAGGAGGCGATGAGTCTAGCTTAGCATAAAGTCTTTGACTCTCTTCAAAGTTAAAAAATATGCCTATCAACACATTTAAAGCTCGTTAATTATCACGTTGCATCCCGTATATTTAATCTGTACACAAACAGAAATGTAAAAATGACAACAGTTGTGGTAGCCATGGCAGGGCGCCAGGTTAGCTGTTTCCCCCAGCTTTCAGTCTTTATGCTAACAAAAGCTAATTGCCTCCTGGCTTTAGCTTAATATATCTCATCTAACTCTCGACAAAAGAGCAAATCAGCGCATTTCCAAAAATGTCAAACCATTCTTTTAAACCAGTTCACACCATAGTCATCACAACGCAGCTAGCATAATCTAGGAGCTGAATAGAGATTCAATATGGCCGCCTTACCTCAAAGACTTCCTCATCCAGGATTCTGGTGCCAAAGACAGTAATGCCTTCTGTGTTGATGACGGCCTGGTCACTTCTGCCAAGCGGCCTGGTCACCTTCTTCTTACAGTCCACAATGATGGTGACGCTCTTCTTCTCCACACTGATAGCTACACGATGCCATCTGTGCAGCAAGGGAGCAAAGTAGGAGGTCAGAAATACAACCAGAATACAATAAAGAAATTTGCCACAGTCTATGGTTAAAGAAATAGTTTGACATTTTGGGAAATATTCTTATTTGTTTTCTTGCTAAAAGTTAGATGAGAAGGTCCATGCCACTCTTATATTTGTATGCTAAATCCAAAGCTACAGCCAACAGCTGATTGGCGCAGCTTAGCCTAACGTTAAGACTGGAAGCAGGTGAAAACAGCTAGCCTGGCTCTGTCCAAAAGTAACAAAATCTGCCTACCAGGATTGAACAAACGACATATAACATGTTAATAGTGAGTTTATAAACTGCTGGTAGGCTATTTTATTTAGACAGAGCCAGGCTAGCCGTTTCCCTCTGTATCCAGACTTTATCCTAAGCTAATCGCCTGTTAGCTGTAGCTTCATATTCATCGTACAGACATATGAGTGGTCTCGACTTTCCCATCTAACTCTTGGCACAAAAGGAAGTGTATTTTCCAACATGTCGGACTATACCTTACCTTTGAGTATGCGGGGAAATATATTTAGATTTGGTGATACAGTTATCAGAGAAAATCACTAATTAATTTAAAAATCATATCAATATTTGATAAATCACTGGTTTGGCATGGTTCATAAATACAGAGGCAGCTTTGTCAGTATACATTTGGAAAGGGTACATTTCAACTGTGTCAAAATGTATATACTACAAGCTACATATATAGCAAAATTGTAATGACTGTACTGTATATTTACACTGTAAGGTTTTTTCCTGATATAATAAATTACAGACACAAACAACTACGCATGGAATCATTTCAAGGCATTTCTGTTAGCATTTGTGAAAATTATAGACGGCAGCTTTTAACAATGATTTGTATCAGCGTCATTGGACAGCTATGCGATTTATGAAGATCCTGCCCATTACTGCATATCAGTATACAGCTGCTGTAAATAATCTGGAAAAGAAAAGACTGTCATCAAATTGCTGGCAGCAATTTATTTGCCATTATGTCTGACTTGTTCCATATGGTATTAATGACTGAACAAACATAAGATGATAATAAATCTTCAGAGCTGTGTGTCAGTTTACCAGGCTTGAAGAGTTAAGTATGTTCTGAGTGCTTGAGAAAATAAGTTAAGCAGACTGGTTTTGTTTAGCATAAAATATAACCTATAAATCTAAATAAAGAGCTCAAGATGAGCCTCAAAATGAGCTGCTTTGCTTTACAGCCAATCACACAAGCTTCACAACGAACTTGGGATTTTAAATTCAACACTGAAAATGGGACGCAGAAAAGCAACGATCCAGGGGACACAAAAATCTACCACCCACATCTGACCTCCAACGTGTTCAAGCCCTCTTGAGAAGCAGTCAGTCATTTACCTGCCGTCAGCAAGGTTGATGGAGCGGAACAGGGGGTACTCCTCCGGGGCAGGCTTGCCATGCTGGTCCTCATACAGGAAGACGGGGGCACGGCCCACCTCCACGCCGAGCTGCTGGATGCCTTGCTGGTTGTACACAGACAGCAGGAAGGACTGTAGGCCAGCCTTGGGCTTGATGGTAAACAGGATGGAGAAATCTTCTGGGAAAACTCCCCCTGAAAGTGGAACACGCAGCAGGCATGTAGATTTGTATGTTAGTAAAGACCAATGGATTTGTAGTTACAAAATCTGGGTAAATGCACATTTTTGTCAGAGCTCTGCTTCAGATTCATACAATTACACACATGGGAACTGCCCAGTAGAACCACAGTATTTTAATTAAATTTAATTAAATAACTCTTGTGGGGATGTTGGATCAGGAGTTTTTCATTTCTGAGGATGTTGCAGAGAAGGTTTATTGCCTACCTTCCTTCTTTCAGTTAAGGGAATAGTTTGACATTTTGGGCAAAATGCTTTCTTTATTCTTGCTGAGAGTTAGAAGATTGATACCTCTCTCAGTCAATTAGAGTGGTATTGATCTTTTCTTCTAACCTTCCCAAAATGTCGAACTATTCCTTTGAGTTAAACATCACTATTCCTTTCTATGAATACTCCATTTCACCTTGTCCTGTCTTTTATGCATATACAGTATCTTCTACATTACAAGGACAATTGTATTGTAATGACTCAATTGAATAATAGCAAGTTTATTAGCTCTCTAACTTTCTCTCCTCACATTAAACCCCAGTGTCTAGACAACTGGACCTGGAGCAGTGTTTATTAAGGAAGCTGAAAGAGACCTTGGCATCCCCTAAAAGGACTCAACAGTGGTGATGTAGCCACATTAATTTTACAAGGGCTGTAAATACTCAAACAAATGTCATATTTTTAAAACCATAATAGCTCGGTTCAATGACAAAATAACTAATCCGGATCAAATAAAAGTCCAATTATTCTGACTGAGGACATTTTGACACTTGGCTTCCATGGCACCTCCAACGCCTCCCCTCTCAAGCTTAATTATATTCTTCAAATTTCCGTTACTGAAAGTGCAAGGTGTGCTGGCAGTTGAAGCCAGAAATCACAGAAATTTCATTCTAATACATCACACTATTTTGAACTGTTTTTATATTCTTTGAAATCAAGCCAAATTGAAAAAACCCAACGCATACTGCACAGACTGGGACAATTTATTTAACAGCACTCATTACCTAATAAATTTCTATACACTTTCTTGCCAAGTTAGTTTTGAATAAGTACGCAACTGGAGGCTCTTTCTACACTTTGCCCCACAGAATGTTTCATATTTAAGCTGGCAAGATTGGAAATTGAAAAATAGCAAATTTACATCTGTCAACAGCTCATTGGTTTTCTTAAGCCATCAGTAATGACAAAGGTCTTGTCCTCTACAGTTCATTATTCAACCTTCGGATTAGCTGATAATTGGCTGTAAGAAACTAGTAAAGCTTTTTTGTTCCTCTGAGTGAACTCCTTCCTAATAAACAGCCGGGCAGCAGACTTTGAGTCAGGCAATGCGCATTCAGTATGAAAACCCTCCTAGATTTCACTACATCAGCCAAATACAGTATACTTGAGTCTGCCAGCAATCAAACTTGAGGACAGATACTTTATTGACAAGATCAGTCCACAAGACATCAAAAGAAATATTCCTCTCATTGATTTGCTGTAATAAATTGTGGGTTCCCCCAAAATATCAAATAACAACAATCTGGTGTTGCTCTTCTTACTTGAGTCATATGTTTACATGACATTTCATACACCATGTGCTGAGTGACTCTCATCCCCTATGGGCTCTTGGGGCCTACTAAAACACCAGCGCATTCATGAGCATCTTCTAGAAAACAATTGCTGAAAGTCTGCACTGCATTTTAGAAAACAGGTGTTTGTAGTGAAGGGTTTAATTACAGTTACTCATAATATCACTTTTTCCCCCTATTTCATTGTGAAATTGAAATATCTTAAAGATGTTTCTATTTTGCCATTAAGTGGTTCAAGACAGTAAATAAAAGCATCAGTTTCAATTATTTGTTTGAGTAGACATAACATTTTTTGCCGCACTAACGGCATTGCCATCCCTAGAGCAATGCCGTTAATGATCGTCGGTCCAATACTTTGGTTTATGAGCGACTAGCTGCAAAACTCATGACATTCCAATCAGCCTCAGTTGTACTTTTTGTTTAGTGCTAATTAGCAAATGATAGCATGCTAAAATGTTAAACTAAGATGGTGAACATGGTAAACATTATACCTGTTTAACATTAGCATGTTAACATTGTCATTGTGAGCATGTCAGCATGCTAATGTTAGCATTTAGCTTAAAGCACCGCAGTGTCTAACTACAGTCTCACATAGCCGCTAGCAGGCTGCCGACTTGTGTAAGTGTTCCTGTGTAAAAGATGCTTTTGCAAGGTTTTATGAAAAAACATACCCATCACATCCTCCATCTCTGAGATCCTTTAATTTCATGAGATGTCAAATAAAAGTGTATATTCAAAGTTCTCCACAGAGGCAATAAAATATAATGCAAACTATCTCCTGCACATCAGTGGGCAAGTGATCCTCAAGAAAATCCACTCACTCACCAACATTACAACTCTAGCCTCTTTTCATCTCTTTGGTGTTTTTGTGAGATCCATTTTCTACTGTCCGGAGCAACTGATGGGCAAAGTTATAACCTGTGGGAGGTACGGAGTGAGGTTACCTGGGAAGAGCTGTTTGGTTGGAGCGCTGATCTGAGCCTGTTTTCCCACTCGGTAAGCTATGTCGGGTTTGGATCCTCTCCGGGCTGTGCAGAAGCCTGTTGTTTTCCGTACTCCTTCAGGAGAGCTCTGGAAGTCTAGAACCTTCAGTACATCTACAGGTTCAGCTGTGGAGGCAGAACAAAGAATTGATTACATTACGCAATGATATAAAATTTCACAACATTTGCATAGCAATAAGCCATTTGGAGAATGCATTTGTCCAAAGCTCCTAAGTGATAAGTCAGCGTTCCCCATATGTAGCATCTATTTGGGTACCACACTCAAATTGCTTTGTTCCCACCTGAAAAGATGTTTTTTAGGGGTTTTGTTTTTTGTATTTTTTGTTTGTATTAATGTCACTTTCAAAAGGTATATGTGAAAATACAGCTCAAAGTATAGATTGTTTGAAAAGCGTTCTATGATGCTGCATTCATGTGCAGTTGTATAAATTGGAAAACATGACTTTCCTAATCATAAATCAGCTTGTAAATGTCAAAGCAAATTCTCAGTCTGCTGGAAACACAGGCTGAGTACATCATGTACGCAGAAATTTGACTGCAAGGCTTACTTACTTAATTAAATAAAAATAATGAATGCATACAACATTCAAATATAAATAAATGTAACAATTAAGATGATGTATGAGATTATAGAAGAAAATGCTTTTACTATAATGTATTATTAGTGTACATGTTGTAAAAGCTGCATGTTATTTTACAGTACACAGTAAGCATATTTCAACAGTTAACAGAAACTCTAATAGGACCTGGCATTTTGATGATAAGTCAACATTTACACCCATTACACCCCTTGCCTGTGCAGGGACTGTTGGCCAAATCTGTCAGTTCAAGCAGTTGTTCGTTTATGAGCTACCTTGGCAGAGGAGCAGTAAAAATGTTAGGAACCATTCAGCAGACATAATTGGCCCCCTCCTCACCTCCACTGTTACCCCCACAGCCAAAAGCCACAGCATCTATGGGATGATAAAACTTATTGCTGCTGATCACTGGGTCTTTGGAACAAGGAGAGCGCAGAGGGGGGCAGCTTTACAAGCTTCTTAACACTACTAGACTCTTTTCTATCAATGGACTTGGAACTCAGGAGTGAAACTACTGTGCAGTGCAGCCATAAACACTGTTTCTCATTTCTTCTTTCCTGCAATTGTCCAACTCTATCTTCATTCTTGAGACTTTTACTCTTTACTCTCAGTGTCTTTCCCTGTCCCATTCTGTAAATGTTTTTCTTTTAAACCCCTATTTATCCCATTCCCCTAGGCACATCATCAGTTATAGTGTGATTATGGGGAATTTAAGAAGCCTAGGGTATGTTTTAAGGCTAGTGTATACACGGGAGTGTTGACGTACAACAGTGTTATTGGTGATTTAACGCATGTCTGTCTGAGGCTGCATTTGCTTAAAACTATACAGTAAGATGAGGCTATTAATTCAAGGTCATTATGGTCGCTGTAATGGATAAAATAGTAACTTTACATACAGAATTGTTCTTGAGAAAAGTGTAGGTTTGAACAAATTGTTTCATTCTGGCTTCTGTGACTGTGACAGTGTAGCTCTTACAGTAGGTTATTACTTATACTAAGATACTAAGTAATCCATTTATTATAAAATACACACATACATACAGTATTGCAACATTTCTATCCGTTTCCATGAAAACTGTGGATGTGATGTGTTTATTTATAGGCTGACCAATACTGCATTTTTGAGGCCGATATCGATATTTGGGAGTTAAAAAATGTTTCTAAATTTGTTAACGATACATATCGGCCGACATATACACCAATACGATAGCTGCAATACACTAATATCGGCTGATATATCGGCATGGCCAATTTATCCGTCTAGCTCTAGCGTTTATAGGCAGCTTTTATCCTTTTTCAAACCCAGCTCTTTAAAGCAAATCTATGTAACTTTTGCTGAAGACCAGCCACTGTGGTCAAAGGTCACAATTAAAGGATAATGGAAAATGCTAAAATGTAGTGTAACAGTAATATCAGTAGAGAATATACATAAAGACAAAAAAACTGACTCAGTAATGTCAGCTACACAGCAGTACCTATTTAAAGTTAGTTAACATTAGCTAGCATTAGCCACTATAAGCTACAGGTCACACCAGATCAAATAAGGCTGTAGCAGCAAAACCGCAGAGTTAGTGAAATGAGCAAGGGTGCGTTTTATTGCTTATGAATTCACCTTTTCGTTTGTGAGGGGAAGAATGTGTTATATCTCGCTTTAAATAAGCAGTCATGAATAAAACTATGATTTATTACTTTTTATCCATGTTGGTGAGGGGTCTCTAAATTAAAGTTGGTATTTTAATTGCTAATAATGTGCTGGCATTTACTCAAAAAAACATTACAAATCAAACACTTTCTGACCAGAACTGTTGTAACATTTGCTGCCTTGTAATTTAATGACATTTACCACAAGTAATAACATCTCTGTACTGTTGTAATGTTAATATAGTGAAGTAAAAACAAAGACTTCAAGACCACACACCAATACTGCAGTATGTATTGGCCTAATGAAAAATTAGATCTACAACTAAGAAGGGAATATTAAAAGGTAACAGAGGTTCAATGCATAAAATAAAATGAATAACAGTAAAATTTCTACGCCAAACCAAACTCAGTGCAACCCAAGTATTAAATGCTACTTGTTTAACTGTTAGAAAAACCACAGCAGCAAAAACCAGCACAACTGTGTCCAGACATCACATTACTCATTGTCTTTTCAGTGAGTCACGAGGCAGGATGTGTCCTCTTCAAAGGCCCAGCAATGATAAACAATGTCTGAATAGTCAGCTGGGAAGATAAAGCCTTTAAGGAATGGCAGATAACAGGCTTAATTTGAAATCTCACTTCCTTGAAAAAAACTGAGATCCATGTGTTTGATACCGGCTTCAAAACATTGTGGGAAAATTATTTTAAGACATCAGACAGACGGCTTTCTTGAATCTCACATTGCAGGAAATCTCCTCGACTGCCTTATAATACTCCATAAAACTGTGCAAACCAGGAAGAGAGTTTGGTCAAGATATAACCCTTTTTTCCCCATCAATTGAAATAGCATGTGTTCTTTCTTTTCATGCAAAATGTAGACCGTAAACTGTGTTAGTCTGTTCTTTCGCCATGCTTTTCTGTAGTGCCTCTTTGCTACATTATGCTAACATTTTAACTTAATCTATAGTGAAAGCAAAAGGAATTTTATTATAAAAATATATGCCTGTTTGCATTTTCTGTTTTTGTAAGTCATGTGGCACGTGAAGCCAGGAAGTGCTGATTGTGCAGTTCCTGTTCGCTTTTAGTGACCAGGAGGGGGGTCTGATGGGTGGAGCTATGAGTCCACATGCTGAACCCATTATGGCACTGGCTATACCCCCCTTACTAAAACATACATGAGACTAAACTGGGAAGGCCCCATCCCTGTAGCTACTTCTCCTGTGACCAGAAAAATAACAGCTTGAGTGGTAAATCAAACTCGCTTGATTTCGAGCACATGCTTAGGGATCGTGTCTCGAGTTTTTAGCTCATTTGAAGTTGAGCAGATCTGCTCTTTAAGTGATGGAAAGGACTGGAGTCATTTATGCTGATATGGGTCCAGATCATCTGATGCCACAGTTCATGAATTTAAATTGTTAAGAGCATAAGCATCAAGCTGCGCTGCGCTGCTGGGAAATCAAGCAAATCAGAATGTCGTTTCTTTTGATTTCTATTAAATTCAGTCCCACTGTGAGTTTTATCAACCGAGAGAGAGAGATGGGGTAAAAACGGCTTTACGGCTGACACTGCACAAAGAGCAGTTTAACAGACACAGAGTTTGTCTTGTCCTGAAGACTACCAGACTGACATCTGACTTGAACACAGACAGAATAAAAAACGAAATGTGAGCATGTAACAAACGCCAAGTTTAAACCTCACACCAAATGCCTCATAAAAAAGAAAATAGTCTGTGGCTCTTCTGAATATTGTCCCAAGTACAGAGCTACTGGTTCTTGAAAAAAAAGAAAGAAAGCTTGGACTAAAGGTCTCTTTGTGAGTTTCAGAATGCCTTTCTGCATTACTGCATACCTCAAGGCCTCATATATTCCAGATGTGCTGAATTGGCCAGGAACCCCCCACACCCACCCACCCACACCCCCGACTCTTCAACCCCTCGCCTTCCACAACCATCGCTTCACAGAAGCCCTGAAAAACAGGCAATATCCCAAAACCATTAAAGACCCCATATGAAAAGGCATAGCTTTTTAAAAGCTTTTCAGCCTCGTAGGAGTTTGAGCCAGCGTGCTATACCCTCAACACATCCTGAAAAAAAAAGACTCCCATCCTTCCACCTTTAAAAGGGAATAAACCATATTCTAATGATAAGGATGGAAACCACAAGAGAGAGAAGACAGTTCTCTCGTGCCAAAGGTACCAAAGCAGTTTCAGACCAGCCACAGTCTTGTCTGAGGGGTAATTTGTCAGTCTCTCTGATTTTTAATGACACATCTTCCTGACTGCTGTCGGGGACTTGTGATATACTATCTGCCATGTTAACAAGCTACTACCATGACAAAGGAGTGTGATTTCCCCTGAGACAGTGAAGCACGTAGTGACACGAGAAACCTCTGTTAAAATCATTAAAGCAATTCCACCAGCAGACCCTCACACATTAAAATACCATTTTTCAGCTGTATAGGCAAACTTTTCCAGCGCTCTCCATCTCATAACTCATCAGAGCCATACAGTTTGATGTTTAAGTTTAGACTTGTGATTAACTTTTAAATCTGTGACATTCTGACTTAATGTCTCTGTGGCCCTGCGGTCGTGCAGCAGCATCTTTTTTTCTGTCACTGCCATCTACTGAGAGTTGGCAGCATAGGCAGCAATTAAAGTACATTGGAAAGCCTGTAAATGTTTGCTAGCACATCATGCAATTATGGTTAGTTTAAATATCAGTCAGAGTGAAGAAAGATGGGCAATGAGCAAGCCATGCCACTGTGGTAGTTACTTTCATGATCTATTCATTTTTGGGGAGCTGTCTGCAATTTGCCCTCTGCTGAATGATTTCTTTATGTACTGTATCATAGGACTAGTACAGTAAAAACAATGAATGATGGTGATGGTTCAAAACGGGGTGGGACTTAAGACGGGAAATGTCTAGACAGGATGCAATACATTACACAAATGACCAACTATTGTATATTAGCCTCTGATTAACATTAATAAAGCCATATAAAATATACACTTTTTAAATAACTTTATTTCTGTCGGTATTATGGGTCTGATACAAGAAGGCAAGTCTTTGAAAAGTTGCATAATAACCGATCTGATGTCAAAACCACAAATATTAAAAAGCAACATGCATCTAAAGAGACACACAACTTTGACACACACAAATGTATCCTAGCTAAAGCCACAGTGCAGTATGGACAGTCTCTATGACTTCACAGACAAAGGAAATATAAAAGTAGTTAATGTGACCCACATATGTGTTTTTAAAGCAAAGAAAATACTCCAGATTTTTTTTCCATCAACGCCCCTTCTTGGACTTAGTGGGAGCCCAGATAATGTGGAAAGATGGTGATCCTTCAGGCCAGAATATGAATTTCACTCCCAGAATTCCACAGTGTTGTGCCCAGTGTATTATATAAACTCTCAGAATATTTTTCACAAAACCCATATATTTAAAGTTACATGGTGCTACAGTAATCTCTGTTGACAGCTGTCAGATTGTGATATCAATACAGCTGACAGCCTATTAGACAAAGTAAGAAACTAAATTTTATGCCAATTTTATGTCTTTTGTAAATCTGATTTAACTATTAGGCTCTTACTTCACTGATATTTTGGAAAAACTTAATGGACTATATGTGGGTTACTAGTTATTTCACCAAACGTCGTGCGTAAAAGTTATGCGTAAAACCTTTCCAGTAGGTTTCCAGTAGTACAGCCAAGTGGTGAAGTGGAACAAAAATAAACAAAGAATAATTTTCTGTGATAACATTAGCTTCCATAATACAGCAGAGTGTACATTACAGCAGTATAATCACCGCTAATAAGCGCCATCATTGCTCACTGGTCATTATTAGGCACACTTTTTACGCGGACCACCAGAGTATTTGTGTCACTAATAAATCAACACTGTCAGCCTCTCCTCGCTGACCACACCTGGATGGCAGACTTAACCTACTTAGATGCTCAGAGGAAACTAAGAGAGTAGCATCTCCGTCGGTTTGTGCCAAAAATATTTTATATTACAATCAATCCAACATGAATTTGGATACATAGGTAGCCTATAGTTAAGGTTTACTGTACGTTTCAAGGTAACCACTTCAAAGACATCAACAAGGCTTGGAGACACAACTGTGGTGACCCCTGTAAAAGTTACTGGAAATTTGGACGCAGGTGCAGTCATATCATATGGGCTCAATTTGGTGTCACACGACAATAAACTTCAAAAACAACGACCTTCAGACATCATAAGATAGCCTAAATAGGCTCGAATATTAAAAAAAAAAAACGCACACAAAAAGTATCATCTGTTCTGTTGGATAAGGTGGATAGGTCTAAAAAATGTTGGTAAACTGAACTATGGCGATTGGCAGTCTACTAAATTAAAGTTGATGTCCGGTCGCTGGCTACCACCTAAGTCTACTACCACCTATGGGCTGGCCGCCAGCCTGTAGGACGCTCTCAAGCTGTCCGGGATGCTGTGGAGTTGGCACAGTGACTGTGGCATGCAGCTTCTTACCTGCTCTGACATTGGCAGCTTGTAGAATTAAAATTAATGTGACCACAGCGATTAGCGTTGAATCCCATAGCCACCTTTTCGTTTTCCACCTGGTGGTCCACCTATGCATCTCCATGGTGAGCGCCCGCAGCTGTACAGAAAACGGGCGACTTTGAATAAAATTCGGTCCCTTCCACAATCCACAAAAATGTGCTTATACTAAAGCGCCATGTGTGAAAGTATAAGGATGCCTCTCTCAGTCAGTCTGGGCCCTTCAGATCCGCTCCCCCTTAAGCCCAGCACTCTGACTGATGGTAAAAGGCTTTCATGAAAAAGCGCAAACCACTCTGTTCCCTGAGAGTTGCGCACCGTCAGGAGGCTGGACAAACGCCGTAACACTGAACCTGAACCGACTGTAAGATACTGACACTGGAAAATCCTCCGTTCATCAAATCACCAGCCGGGAAAGTTGTCTCGGGACCCGCCCCCTGTGCTTTTGAAGAGGTCTGAACAGCATCAAGCGGAGCATCACTGCATCCCAGAGCAACCAAATTACAGGACTCAGTGCAGTATCCTAGACAGATACTAATCAGACTATCCTTAAAGCACCAACACGTTTCTTTTAGTTAAGGACAAAGATTTAAAGGAAAATAACATAGCAAATACAAGGAAATTGCCCCAACTTTCCCATAAAGAAATAAGCTTATAAGAATGGGCATGGAGCAGGAGATACAGCAGGTGAGGTACTAAACTAAATTCAACACACTGAATGCAAATTAAGTGGTGGGGTAGAGCTGTTATTTTAGACATTTCCTGAAAGCCTAAGAATGTGAAAAGAGCCTGAATAGCATCTACATGGGCCAACGGCTAATATAAAAGCCTCAATGGCCAAAATGAAATGTTTTCCAGATTCTAGGAGTTTCCTCAAGGAGCCCTTAGATTTTTTTTGGACAGCAGGGCTCCTGAGGCTTGAAAATAATTAATGGTTAAAGATGACTGGAACAAATAATGGAAGCACAGGTGGTAGCTATAGAGTCCTCCCCTTGATTTGGTTTTCCCTGTGTACCGATGAAAGACGGATTTAACAGTGTGATGGCAGCCATTCTCACACAAACACAAACCACATTTTGGAAAATTTGTGTTTACGTGTTTTATCACAAGGCAGAAATTAGAACCATAATCTTAGCAGATATTTAGTGTGTTGAGGTAAAGATTTAGTACAGTGCTGTGCAGGTGTGGCTCATTAAAAATATAATAATTTGGATGTATAATTGGGATTAAGTATAAACAATACAGATCAATGGCTACATGCCTGGACTTCCTTTCAAAATAAGGTCAAATGCTCTTGTGCGTGTGGCTTTGATTAGTTGTTTTAGACTGCAGGACTGCAGGACTAGTGGTCTGATTTATTAGGGCCATGCATTTTTTAAACATTTATTTACCCAGGGAAATTTGCTGAGCATTTGTATATTTAAACACATTCACATCTGGTTTTGAACTCTGTAAAACCACATTTTTCTACTGTTTGACTCTGTGCAGCTCTACTGGACAAGAGAGGATGTCTTGCTCATGGGCACTTTGGTGGCAGCTGCTGACTTAAGTTCCTTTGACACAATAGGCGTTTTCGGACCGGAGGAACTTTTTCATAGTTCTAAGAACAGTTGGAGGACCCCTCCCCTCTTTATTGTGATCGCACTGCAAGAACTGGGAACGACTGTAGTTCTTAGAACACCGTTTTGAGGGACTTTGTAGCTCCTACTTCAGAGTAGACCAATGTAACAGCTCGTAACGGTAGCCTTAAAAAATCGACCAAAACACGGACAAATGAGCCGACAATGAAGTCCAGGCTTTATTGAGGGTATATGTGATGGGGGAAATCCAATGCGATTTTGACTCGTCAAAGCGAAATAATAAAAATCTTGTGTGATGTTGCTATACCAACCGCTAGCCAGCTTACGTCACTTCAGCATTCCTACCAAGCCCCCAGGAAGAGCGCCAGGCTTTGAAGCCAATTTGACATAGTGGCCAAACCGTGTAATTACAACTTCCGGGTCCGTCACGTGATGCACACTGGCCCCAAGACACTTTTCCCCATAGACTTACATTGGGAAAGAGACATCTGTAAATCAGCGGATAATTTTTTTTGAGGTACTAGCCAGTATGAACACTTAAATAGCCCTTATTTAAATCATTATGTTCTACAAGTTGTAAAATGCATAAATAGCCGAATCCAGAGTTATAGAGTGACTGCTATATATGTGAGTGAGCCTGAGACGGAGCGGCTGGGAGGCGGGGCTAAAGGAAGCGCTAGTGCGCTTGCTCCGAGACCCATGAGACCTAGCGGTTTGGAGGCGGGGTTAAAGGAAAAGCTAGTGCGCTTGCTCTATAGGCCAAGAAGAAGCTATGTGGAAGATCCGGGTAATTGTAGACCCAGGAAGTGGAACTTTTTTGGCTTCATGCGCCACTGAGCAGCTTTCATAGGAATGAACGGGGCCCTGCCTCCGACGCTGTATCCAGTTCTCTTTATACATCCATGGTTCCTACTGATGGTGCGAATGCAAACAGAAAAAAAGCCCTTGAAGGTATGTAGTTTTCAGGAGAGCTCCCCAGTGGGCAGTTCCTCTCAGGGAGTCCCCACAAGTGTTTGGTCCTAAAACGCCTATAGACTTTCCCACCTGACTGGGGATGTAAACTGGTAACTTTGATTTTTGTAACTGACAGCTCTCTCTGAACCTGAGTACAGATGAAAATAAACGTGTGCTCAAGACAAACGTACTATCAATGGGTTGAAAATTGACTGCTATAGTGTTAAACAAGACTAAGAGTCTACAGCCAAGCTAGCAGCTCTGTGAGGTTGTACTGAGGCACAGTGGTGCTTTGAGCAAAATGCTACGGTCGGCATGCTAACGTCACACTGATGATGCTAACATGCTGAGCATGCATGAGGCTGATTATCATTAGTTTTGCGGCTATTTAGTCATAAACCAAAGAATTGGACTAATAAAAATTTGACCTGATGATGGCACTAGAGGAAAAGTCATTATTACAATTCATCCTGAGGGGGACATGAATGTCTGTGTCAAATTTCATTGCAATCCATTCTACAGTTTTCCAAGAGGAAAAGTCAGGGTCTCACCAAGAGCATTAGGACACATCATGTGGGATCCTTGAATATCTGTATACAATTCTGTGGCAATCATCCAGCAGATGTTATGATATTTCACAGGATAAGTGAAAACTTTGACCTGCTGGTGGCACTACAGGAAAAGTCAGGGGATCATCAAAGTCAGTAGGCTTTATCCTCTGGGGACAAGGAATGTCTGCACAAAATTTTATCATAACCATCCCATAGTTGTTGCGATATTCCAGTGTGGACTAAAGTGGTGGACCGACTGACTGACCGACATTGTCAGAGTGTGGCTAAAAACGCAGATCAAGCCAAACATGCAGTATCAATGGAAAGAGCATTGACTGCTAGTGTTAAAAAAGGTTTGATTCTCACTTTTGGAGCAAATGCTTTGGAGTAAATTACCCAATAAATGGCATATAAAAGGAAATAAGAGCAGAAAAGGGGTCACTGTTCAAAATATTAGGTGGGATAGAATGAGCTCTGTGACTAATCTTGTGATGTTGGACTGTCTGAATTGTTTGCATTATTTAACTATGACCCAATGTGATGACCTTGTGCTTGCTCAGCAGTAACAAAACAAAAGCAAAACTTTCTTGAAAGCAGCCTGGCTGTGCATATTGGTTTTCTGGCAGATGGTTGGCTGTTTTTTTGTCATTTTGTTTCAAGTTGTTTGGCAGAAAATGTCAGAACCTCTTGTTCATGTTGCTTCCTGGGACTGTGGCCCAAAATGTTTGGTTTAATTTGACGAGCCCTCCTGGGTTGGCAGAGAGGAAATCTGAACAACCGAAACTAAAGTCTTCAGTTTTCTTTTCAAACAGGACTCAGACAGCCGACAAAATGTACTGACAGACATCCAGTGGCTCCTTATAGATTCTTGTTTTGGATTCAGTCTACAATTTTCAGAAAGACATGACTTTAGAGCTGCCCTCTTTGTAGTTGGAAGCATATGATTACAACCGATGCATTTACTGCCAATGTGTACCAAGATGACATTGTATAATTATTCTATAATAAGTCTCTGCTCCTTGCATGGTTCAGCCCAGAGCAGCTATAAAAACAAAAATGTCTTGAAAATGTTGCCTGGTGGCTGTTTTTCTATTGGAGGCAGCTTTTAATCTGAGTGCTTTCAAGTTTCAGAATTCGTCTTGCTGCTTTCCAGAAACAGTAGACTGACACACCTCTCTGTAGTTTTACACTTTACATGTCACTTGAGTTCAGGAGTTTTACTTTAAGAATAAAAGTTCTCTCAAATGCATGACAAACTACGGAAGCCGAGAACGACCGTGCTTGCAAATTTATTTTTAATGCAGTTATCTCGAGATCACGAGTTCATTATTTCGTTATCTCGAGAAAATGAGCTTTGTTATCTCGAGATAACAAGATAATCAACACGTTATCACAAGAAAACAAAAGGTAATTTCCCCTTATTGGCTTACTTATAATGTTTATCAGAGATCAGGAGTGCCATGCCAGCATGCATAGATGGCGTCTTGACAACTGTAGCAACTGATTTAAGCTGAAAATGTCAGATCAAGGAGTAGCCATTATTGATCATGGCATCAGACTGTACTTCAGTTAAGGTCTAACACAGGCAGAAATTGCATTATGTCTTTCTGTTAGAGATAACGTTCAGATCAGTCCTTGTGATTTAAGGAGAAGACTACAAGATAAATTAACCCGTTATCATGAGAAAACGAGCTTTGTTATCTCGAGATAACAAAATAATAAACTTGTGATCTCGAGACAACGGCATTAAAAAAATAATTGCAAGCATGGCCGTTCTCGGCTTCCGTAACAAAACATTTTTCTATTATTTCTGTACATTTATTGTGATTTGTGACGCTTCAGAAACACTATACAGTGTCCAGGAAACATATTTTAACTAAATGTAAAGCAGCATTTCCTCACAACACTCACTATAACACCTCATTGATGACTCTTTTCATTTGCTTCCTCCATATAGCAATCAGCAGCCCTGGGGCACATAGAAATTCAGTAGGTGCTCAAAGTTACTTCACCTGGATGACAGGGAGCCCTTGAACCCATGTCTGCAGTAAGAACAAAGTTTCAACCGGGTCTTCTGAACTCAGACGTGCTCTACCAGATCAGAAGTAGATGCAACCTCAAGAGCTCCTCGTTACTATGAATTATCCATCTAGAAGGCCGTGTGTGGCTGGGGGCGGAGAGGGATGCATACTAGACACTGCAGACCGCATAACCACTAAGTGGAATGTATGTTTGTCTGGGCGTGCTTATTATAGGTGCATGTGGTACCCAGACAGCCTCACCTAGTAGGAGTTTTCTAGGACGTGGGAAGGTGTGCTTTCACTTTCAGATTTTGTGAGGTTACCTGGTTTTATGTTGCTGTACTGAAAAGAAACAGCCGACAACACCAGAGGTGACAGCATCATTGGCACCTGTGTCAATCAATCGTGTCACAGAATAAACAAATTAATTAAACAATCTGTCCAATACATTAGACATAATTCCACAACCAAGCAATTTAGACAATTCTACAATACAGGTCCCTTTTCTACACAGTATGTACACTTTCTTTGTTAGAGTATGTGTGTTTACAGTAACAGGACATCGGTGTAATTAAAAGAAAACAAAAAACATCTGAAATATATACAGACTACTGCATAAGGTATGAGGCTTTTGAACACCTCAAGAAAGAATAACAAGACTAAGAGTTTACAGCCATGCTAGAGACTCTACTCTACTTAGGCACATGGTGGTTTCTAGCTGTTTGCTAACATCAGCATGATAACTTGCTCACAACGCTAACATGCTAATGTTTAGCAGGTATAATGTTTACCATGTTCACCATCTTAGTTTAGCGTGATAGCATGCTAACACTCACTAATTAGCACTAAATAAAAGCTACAGCTAAGGCTGACAGGAATGTCACTTTAGCAGGTATTTGGATGTAAACCAAAGCAGATTTCAATTTCGACTTTTGGCTATAAGTTATTACAATTCAACCTGAGGGGGACATGAATGCCTGTACCAATTTCTGTGGCAATCCATCCAATAGTTGTTGAGACATTTTACTAAAACCCAAATGTCAACCTCATGGTGGCACTAGAGGAAAAGTCAGGGAATCACCAAAGTCAGTGGGATTAATCCTCTGGGGACCACAAATATCTGTACCAAATATCATGGCTATCCATGCAGTTGTTGAGATATTTCAGTCGGGACCAAAGTGGTGGACTGACTGACAGACACTCTCTTTGCCATTCCTAGGGGCATGCTGCTAGCATGGCAAAAAACAACCAGAAATATACAAGAGTCACTAGATTTGAGTGTTATGAACACCTCAAGAGAAAACAAACACTGTACACATTAACAAAAATAATAATGAGTGCTGTGAGTATTTAAATTGGACAAGAACAAAACTGCATGATAAAAGGTGCAATTTCTTGATAGCAGTACAGAGGCAGGTCTGTATAGTTACAAAAGTAGAGATCTGATATCACAGTGCTCAACCTCCAAGGTACATAAATGAAAAGAAGCCATCCTATTTTCATGTTTCTTGTCAAGTCTGTGTGATGAATGCCTTTCCTCTCAGCAGTGAACTGAGTGTTATGGTGAGTTAAGTGGAGAGGTCTGTGATAATCTAAACATGCCCCAAGCATCTCGTATTTCATGAGCCAAAGTCTCCCTGAGCCCTGTCTCCAGCCGTCAGCAGTACAAACTGATAGCGGAGAGGGACTGACTGACACTGAATGTGGAGGCTTGCAAACACAGCTAAGTGTTTCGCTAAGTCATGTCCTGTTATACTTGGGGGGAGAAAAATTAAGGATGAAGAATAACCCAGTTTACTTACTGACTTTAGGTCTTCAGCTTTACATGAGAACAGCAAATAAGTGAGATAAAGTCTTAAAGAGACAGGAAAGATACTGCAAAATATGAGAGAAAAAAGAAAAAAACAAAGACAAAGCAGAGAACTTGGCAGATGAAGACACATGGCTTGTGCACTGAAGATGCTTGAACTCATGAACCTTATTGGATTTAGAGCACTCTGGGAGTTGCTGTTTTCATAGGCCATGAATGTTCCTCATTACTCTTGTTTGTTGTGGTCAAGCATAAATCACTGCCATCTTTGATGCTCTGCATAAAAACTTTTATTTAGAGAATTCAGTTTCATCCTGACATTTGTACAATAGCAATTGTACTATTGAGACTTCTCACAAACATTCTTGTGTGTGCAGAGGAAGATCAATCCTTAAAGTGGGATGGGGTCTGGGAATTAGGCAAAGTTTGAGGTACTAAACAGTAAATCACAAAATCTGTTAAATCACCACATGTGAATGCAGATCAGCAACCTTCAGTGTTCTTTAAGTTGCATTAATCTGGATTTCTTACATTCAATCAAAAAACTACATGTAATATGTAGTGGTGACAGTTAGCTATTAGCTGGTGAAGTTTGTCAAACGCTGAGCAAGTTAAAGACCCAGATATTATTCTCAGGAGTTGGTGGAGACCAACCAAAAGAAAATTGAATGTTGGATTTACAATCATCGGTGGCCAGAAACACAACTCAAGTTGGATAATAAACATCCTCCATGTCTGGTTGAGTAAGCAATTGTTAGCGAACATGTTCTTCTGCCAACTAGTGCACAAAATCTAGCTGGTGACCAATAACTAGCTGTTAAACACCTAGACAGCTAAAGATATTTTTCTCTGTAATTGTTGGAGACCAAACCAGAGCTAAAAGGTGGCCAGAAACATGACTCCAGGTGGATAATAAAGGTGCTCTATGTCTGATTGAGTGGGCAGTTGTTTGCTATCACGTTAGCCATAGGTCATAAAATGTCTGTCAGCTTCTTTTGGTGTTCTTCTGCAACCTAGTGGCTGAAAATCTTCAGTGGAAGAGATGGGGGACAAAACCTGAAGTCCTCATTCTGTGCAAAAATGCTTTCTGAAGTTCAGCTGAAGCTAATATGAGGCATTAAGCAGTCTATGTTAGCCAAATACAATTTCTAAAGTTACAATATTTTTCAGCTCAGCAAGGAAACAGTCCAGAAAAGGAAAATTTCATGTAGTCTTTAAATGTATCCATGGCGTGTGTGTATTAAAGGTACTCTGTTGGTACTCTGTTGAAACCTGCATTGTTTACAGCCATGTTTGCTAGCTAGCAGTCTTCTTCTTTCCTGCCTTTCCTGGCACATTGCGCATTACCGCCACCAACTGTCACTCAGTGAAATAGCGTGGACAGCATGGCCGTCAACCACGTCCTCCTGTGCATGCTTGTGCTACTTTGTTTGTGCACGCAAGATACAAACTGGGGCCCACTCATGAAAGCATTGCTCCATAGCACTACCAGTGGCCAGAAACTCTACAGTGTACCTTTAAGATAAACTTGTAAAAAAGTAGAAACTGTAATGTTGAATCAAGGTTGGTGGGAATGTTTTAACATTCAGGCAAAGGGTTTTTCTTTCCACTGTTTTTTCTGAGGACTGTCCAGATACTCAGACAGGAGTGAGAGTTTATACTGGAGTTAAAGGCCATTGCTTACAGTTTAGTGACTAAGCAAATGTCTGCTGGCTAACATTTTATTGCAACAGGTATATTCCTTCTGACATCTTAATGAGTGGGTATGCCAGCAGGGTTTCCAGTCATAAAACCAGGCACTGGGGAGACTCCTTTTCCAACCAGCCATCACCCTTTTAAGATAACAGTTTCACACAAATACATATAGGCATATTTACTGAGCCCAGCTGTGATGAGCTGCATTTCAGTATTTGGCTAATTTTAGCTTGTTTTTAGCAGTCCTTGAAGCTGTTTGGACACATACTCTTACGAGCCAGTAACTATCTGAGTTCCAGGTGTCTTCTCAAATCAGCCTGAAAACCTGCCTTGGCTTGTCTTTCTCATGAATGGATATCCATGATTTTTATTATGTGAATAAATAAGAGGAAAGTATGATGCAAATGAATGAAAGCAGGATTACGGCTACAGCTTCAACTAATAAATCAACATCTGAATCATCAGCTAAACTGGCCACAATGTGGACTATTTATAAAGCAATTGGAGGATAAGACACTGTAAATCAACACATGGTTTACCCTGCTCCAAATGAAGACAAGAGAAAAAAGGACTGTGACTGAAACTATATGACAAGTAATTGAGACATTATTAATAAGGAGCTCTGTGTTATAATCATTTATTTCTGCTGGCATTAAAAACCTGACCTGGCTCTAGGGATGGCAATGTCACTCTGTTCGTCGGTCAGTTACCACTTTGGTCCAGACTGAAATAACACAACAATTACTGGATGGATTGCCATTAAATTCTGTGCTGACATTCATGGTCACTGAAGGATGAATCCTACTGATTTTGATGATCCCCTGACTTTTCCTCTAGCACTACTATGAGGTTTTGTCATAGTAGTGAGGTTTTTAGTGAAATTTCTTTACATTTGTGGGATGGATTGCCATTAAATTTGGTACAGACATTCATGGTTCTCAGATGATGAACCATAATAACTTTAGTGATCCCCTGACTTTTCATCTAGTGCCACCATGGGGGTGACATTTGTGGTTTGTTGTCGCTGTGGAGTGAAATGTCTCAACAACTACAGGATAGATTGCCGTGAAATTTGATATGGACAACATTCATGTCCCCCACAGGATTAACTGTAATAACTTTGGTGATCCCTTAAGTTTTCAACTAGCGCCACCATCAGATCAATTTCTTAATTTGTCCAATACTTTGGTTTATGACCAAATACTTGCAAAACGAATGACATTCTTTGTATTTCATGTAGTTTAGTGCTAATAAGCAAAATTTTGCATGCTAACATGCAAAACTAAGAAGGCGAACATTATACCTGTTAAGCAATAGCATGTTAGCAATGTCACTGTGAGCATGTTAGCATACTGACATTAGCATTTATGGCTAAGCACCACTGTGCTCAAGTAGGCTACTGCCTCACAAAGCTGCTAGTATATGGCTGTAGACTCTTAGTCTTGCCCATTTACTTAATATACTGCATAATCATCATTGTAAATCACAATTACCTTTGCACAATGAAGCATGTTGTTTGCCTACTTGCCTACTTTCATGTTTGTCACTCGTGGTTTGATACAAAGAAGTTACAAAGAAGTTGAATAAGAATAAAATAGAACAGAAAAAATGTGGGTCATGGTGGAAGCCAAGGATTGAAGCTGGCATCTAAATAAGCCCTTCAAGTGTCAAAAATCTTCGTGACTTGGCTTCCAAATTACACACCCTGCATTACATGTTTTTCTGCTTAGTCACATCTTGAAGGGCTGTCCTCACGGTGTAAGGAAAATGTAGCAGATAAAGGATCAAATTGCTAAAATAATACTTGCACTTTTTATGATCCTGGCTCAAAACTGATCAACTGATTATGGCAACAGTAAGATTAGTGGAAACTAATCTTACTGTTGCTGTAATCAGTTGATTAGTGTTAATTTAATCTTTGCTTATTTGAATGTAGTGTGTCATACATGGATGTGGTTAATAAAGGCTATCAAATATACTGGTAAAATGATAAAATGCTGTCAAATTCAAGGCCAGAAGATTCAGATTTGTTGCAGTGAAAGAGATTTGTGGCCAACAGACAATGTCACCGTACCTCAAAGCAAAAAGTGGCTAAAATACAAACCACATTGGCTTAAGTCCTTGATTACCCTGTGTGTGCTCCCTTGGAAGACCAAAGGCACAACTGTGGCTGGAGATATGGAAAAACAGATGAAGTAGATTATAGAGTACTGCACTCATAGCACCCACAACACTGAGCACATGAATGGGCCATTTTGTTCCACTTGCAGTGAGGCCCTGATATCTTCCATTGATGGCACTGTAACAATGCTTTGCTTGAATAAAGTACCATAAAATTTGGTCGATGAGTAATTTTGGTAGATAGCCTACATCGAACTGATTCATCTCAGTGGCCAGGAGTTTTTATATATTCCCTCCATCTTTACCGTTACCAGTATTTAAACTGACAGTTACAGTGGAAAAGGTAAAAGCAGTAGCAGCAGTAGCATGCTATTTTCCATGTTCATCACCTCCCACAGTGTATGGATTGGGTGATTTCCAACATGGTGGTTTTGGGTTACAGTAACCACCAGCTGGACGGAGCGTTGTTTCCACAGAGCTGGTAAGCTGCGGTGCCTATGCGTCCCCCCACAAGCTTCTGCAACAAGCCAATTAAAAGCCATCATTCTTTAAGGCAGGAATGGGGTGGAAGAGTAGCGGAAAAAAACCCACGAGTTTTACATTAGTTTACCTTTTTCTTTGTGTCATCTGAGCATTGGGTACTTCAGTTGCTGATAGAGACAGCAGCACCTTATTAATAGTATATGTTTTCAAAATTTCCTCAACAACAATAATAAATGAATTATCTCTCAACTTAACTTAAACCTCCAATAACAGATTTTTTTTGGCCACTTGGGGGTGCTGAATCAAGCGATAAACACAATACTGACATATTATCACCTATAAAGTTGATAGACAAACTAGTTAGCAAACAATTGCCCGTTAACAAATCTAGACACAAACCATCCCGTCACGTTTTTGGCCACCTGATGAATTCCAAGATTTACATTACTATTTAAAATGAATATTTATGGGCTTTGTAGGTCCTATTATTATTTTTTGTTGATTTGAGAGATAATCATGCTCAAAGTTTTGGAACTACAGTTCCCATAATTTGGGGGATTTTGAGGATGTAAACAGGAAGTATAAAGTTAATGTTGCCATGGAGTCTATGGGCTAAAAATTGAGCCCCCGTTTTTATTCTGTTTATTTATATTTTGGCGAATTGGCACTATAAAACGTATGCCGAATTAACTATTAGCAGTTCATGTTTGCAATTTACCAATGGATGTACAGACAACTATCACCGGATTACTTTGATACTGAAGAAAAATTAAAAACGTGATAATTCTCAGGCAAGTTCTGGACCGTCTTTTTTCTATGATTTCTAAACGGATTTAAGGACGTTTATCGTCGGAAATAATGGTATCGACGGAAAGCGTAAGTCACACTGAATCTAAAAATATGTGTATTATATATGTGTGTTAAGATTTAACAGAGTTATGCCTCCAAGAAAGAGTACGATGTGACAATCGCGAACTAGGGTTTTTAAAATAACTTTACCTTCATTATCTCCATGAGTTGTGTGTCACATCCACTGTCCAAACTACAACAGATAACTCCCCATTGTTTTTGTAAGAAGGCATTCACCTGTCCTTTTCACCTCATGCTTATCTTGGCGACATGTCTCTCCTTAGTGCTGGCGCCCGTCCAACTCTCCTCAAGGGGGCCCGCCTCACAGTTTGAAAACATCTGCATCTACACAAACTCCTAAGGGGTTACATCTGGCTCTTTAGCTGCTAAATGCTCCATTATGTTCACCAACTAGTTACTAACTTCTGTGTGCCCTTTGGTGCTGGGCTGGTAGTGTACAGTGGACTTGACATAATGAAGGAGGTGAAAATGAACCAAAACGATGAGCTTAAAAATGCTAAAATGCTCCATAGAGCTAAGGGGAACTGCAGAGTTGGGTGATAATTCTCTGTGGGTTGGTCACTACAAGCGACCCCTTTCACATACAAGTAGTCATGGTTGGCTAAAAATATTGATTACAGCCACTCTAAAGAAATTCATATCTTCATTTCAACTCATCTCAGCTATTGTACCTCCTTAAATTCTGCTCTTAAGAGAGATTGGCACCACCCAGAAGTCTTTATTTTTCAATCCCACATCTGCCTGTCAAAGAATGCCAAATCCTGGCTGTAAGGAAAGGAAGTTGCTGGGTGGACCTGCAATAACATAAAAGACCATTATGAACATTTTTGAGTGACGTTGATCCATTGCCTTTTCCAGTGGAGGTACTTACACTTCTTTGAATAAGACTCAAACACAGAGGTGGCAGAGCAGCTGGGTTTACATTTGCAGTCTTTTGGTCTCAGATGCGTAATGCCATAACAAGTCACTGACAAGTGATGCTGCAGCAAAACCTCATGGGTGCTGCAGATCAGTGGAGCCCCGACTGCTAAAATATTCAAGTACTAAGTGTGTGATTGTTTATGTATGGATGGACGAACAGTGGAAGGGGTTGGGAGTGTGTGCATGCGTACGTGTATACTCTCATTCACGTGCATGCTTGCTGCCTGTGCACCCTGCGTAAAGCCGATAGGGAGAGCAGCATGTCTGGAATCATTTAAACAGAGTGAACACATTCCTGCATGTGGAATCATTCCTCCCAATAGGAGTGTCATTGTTTCCAAAGACAGCTTTGCTTTCACCATGATTCAGGTAGCATGTTTGTTTGTTTGTATGTATATCAGCTACACAGGTATTTACAAAAATGACAGGAGTGAATCCAGAAGTTATGACTGTTTTGATCTAAGAATTGTGATTGATGAGTCCCCAGTTTGGGGAGACAGAGGAAGAGAAATACAATAATGTAATGGCTTTGTACATTATGGATAAATATTTTGATGACTGAAGAGCATGCAGAGTGGGGGGACATATATAGAAAACAGAACAACAGCATTGTAATCAACAAAGCCCATATAGATAAATGCAGATCCTTGTGAGGTTATTTAAAGAATGAGGCTTGTGTTATTTCATTAATTTTTTTGTCAGCCATTCCTATAAAAACACCAGAACCAAACATGTGTGACTTCCTTACCTTGTCTGTGAGACTCAGACCCAAACCCACTAGTCCCTAATGAATCTTTAAAAACAGGTCACAAATTTCATCCTTTTTAATAAAAGGCTCAGCAATTCCCTAAAACAGTGTCGTGAAGAGCCATTTTAGGCAGCAGGGAGAGGACCCAAATGCAGACAGATGTAGGCAGGGAGGCGGAAGAAGTCCAAAGATTTATTAACTCAAAAATAAACTCACCAAAAACCAACAGACACGCAGGAAACACAGGAACATGACATCAATGACACGACACTGAACAAAGGAAAGGGGCCGGTATATATAGAGAGACAGAAAACAGGTGAGCACAAGACACAGGTGAACTTAATCAAACTGGCGGGAAAACAGAACAATGACAGGAAGTAAATAGGCACACAAAGAAACAAGAACAGGGACTTCAAAATAACACAGGAAATAACAAACAAGTCCACACAAGAGTCCTTGGTGGACCATGACAAACAGCTGGGTAACAGCTGAGGAAATAGTGCATTTGTTGAGGATTGTTTGGTGCTACTGAGTATTTACAGCAGCAGGATGGTGTATGTGGGGATCGACTCAAAATAAACCACAGTGCCCAGGTTTATCGTAATGAAGAACATGTCACCCGGGGCAACAGTTGGACTCTTTTTAATAGATTTTGGACAACATTGTTTTGGACATGTTGCTCTACACTTGAGAGTACTTCATAATGTGCTGAATACTATTTTCACGCTATTACACTGCAAAATGAAGCCAAAGAGCAGTGACTGAAGTTTGTCACATGAGCAGACTGTACAATCTGTATTAGTAGCTAAAATGTTTAAATTGTTAAACCTTACAATTTATTACCAAAATTACTATGTAAAATTAATAAAATTTGTTTCCAATTTTTGGCCACAAGACACCACAGTGTACACTATCTTGTCCTCAATGATGGTCTGTCATTCAGGAACATTATATTAACTTTAGTCTTTAAAAAATCTGAATTTAATTTAAAACCCCCACATGATTTCTTTTGAAACTCAAAGCTACTTTGAAGCCTGACAACTTGATGCACCACTTTGTGGACCTATGCCTGAGAGCTGTATTAAATGGGCAGTGACTCATACCAGTCAAATGTATGGCTCTCCTTGTGGTGGCACGGGCGGCCAGCCACATAGTTGCCTGTGGTGAGGGCCACTGCACAGGCAGCACTGGAATAGAAGTTTATTACTGGCCACCAAGTCAAGCCCTGCTCACCAAATTGATACCTTGGAACAAATATAACGTTGAAAATCACATATACGCATAAACTGTGAAGCAAATGCACACCCATGCGCGGCTATACTCATGGATGGAGATGCAAGCACACAACACAGACACACACACACACACAAAGTTAAAGGCTATACTTTTAAAGTTCCTGTTTAGGTGTAAGTGGGTGAGAAATGTGGGCACATTGTTCAGACTCTAAGAAAAGTTGCTGTAGTTTATTGAGGAGAGAAGCCTGAAATAAGATTTGAGATTGAAGGTTTGAAGGTTGGAATAAGGAAAGCGTCCTTTGTACACGCAACAAAAGAGATAGAAGTGATATGTTTGTGAATGAATATTCTGCTTTTATATTTAATATATGACATAATTCATCCTGGAGAAACTATTTTCTGTTTTTCAGGGAGAAAAAAGATTCCAGGGTTTCATAGAAAGCTCTTACTCCTTTGACAAATGTGACAAGTGGCCTGCGATCGGTGTAATTGAAGACATGATGTCACATCAATGCCTTATAGCTGCAGCTATGTTACAGAAACCACTGTTACCCATATATCCCAATACTGGGTGGTTTTGTCAGACAAGCTCCAGATATGTGCTACACACACACACACACACTTAATAACTGTCTGGGCTTAGGTTTGGCTCCAGACGTTTGGCTAAAGCTCGATCACACTCAATAAAGAAGCAAATACAACTGACTGACAGACCACTTTTATTGCACCATTCAGCACTTCAGACAACACGGAAGTTCTGATAAGTAGAAATCCAATTTGTGATAGAGAGTCTGTGAAATTTAGCGCAACACATCCCTGAAAACAACCTCGACTGTAAATGTTGGCCGATGACTTGACTCATAAAAATGTTTCAGTAAAGTTATTTTGTGTTTTGGCTTGACCCATGGTAGTGTTGATGAGGTTATAACACTGCTAGCATCGTCTGTTTATTTAATCTAATAGATCTTTTACCTAAGTGCTGAATTATTCAAATTAAACGTATCATCAGCAAAATGATGATAAATATGAAAAATTCATGGTTCCCAGACAATGTATCCTAATAACTTTTTGAGTTTTCCTCTGGCACCACCATGAGGTTCACCATTGTAGTTTAGAATGAAATGTCTTGACAAAAATTGGATAGATTCCCATGACATTTGGTACAGACATTCATGTCCCCCACATAATAAACAGTAACATACCTTTGGTGTTCCCCTGACTTTCCATCTGGCGCCATCATCAGGTCAAATTTTCATTTATGACCAAATACCTGCAAAACTAATGACATTCCCATCAGCCTCAGCTGTACTTTGTGTTTAGCGCTAATTAGCGAATGTTAGCATGCGAACACGCTAAACTTAGATGGTGAAAACATTATACCTGCTAAACATCAGCATGCTAGCATTATCATAGTGAGCATGTTAGCATATTGACGTTAAGATTTACATCCAAGCACCACTGTGCCTCACAGAGCTGCTAGCATAGCTGTTGTCTCTTATAAGCGAAATTATAATTGATATCAGAATTATAATTAATAAAGGGGGGCATTTCTCCCCCCTTTATCAATTCTGATAATAATATCTCAGCAGAATGGCAAAGGCTTTTAAAAAAAAGCAGGACAAAATATACATAAAATATAATTGAACTTCTAAATGAATGATTGAATATAAAAAAAAAAAGAATATGGCCATGCAGTTGGATACATCATATTTACAAGCCTTATCTTATATTTTGTATAAAATATTATCTGTAAAGTACAATATTTCCATATGAAATGTAGTGGAGTAGAAGTATAAAGTAGCACAAAATTGAAGTACATCAATATTGTAGGAAATGTGCTTAGTTACCTTCCACCACTGCAGGACTGTGCGTAAGGAAGACAGGAAATTGAAGTCATAAAACTCATCACTCAAAAGATTTGTGACTTGCAGTAAGTGCAAAAATTGTAACTATGCACACATAGAGGTACATAGAGAAATGGTACTGTAATCACCATTGTTGTTATTTACTTTATTTCTTTACTATAGCTTTGGTAACTTATTTCAGATTCCATGCCAGCAAAGCAAACTGAAATTGAAACTGAAATTGAAAAAAGGCAAAAGCTCTCCCCTCTGTAAGCTTTAAGAGTCGATAAACTTGCTGGCCACTTCCAGGCTGCACTGATGGAGTCACTGGGCACAAGATTGCTTAACTGCCCTCCCCCTGCTTGACGAGGTGAGCTTAATTTGGAACCAAGGGTTTTTTTTCTAATTGTCGGTTTGTTTGCTGAGCAATTTGGCTTTCATTCAGCAAATCCTTAGAGAGACCCCTAGTGTTGGAAACTTGCAAGTGCACTCACTTGCCCAAAGCGGGGTGTTTTATGGTGTGTGATGGTTCTCTGTGACTGCCATGTGTTTTGGGATGAGCAGATAATAGACAGAAACTCAGACACCCAGGGAAAGGTTGTAAGAGGTGAATCTCATTCAGCTGCAAACTCTCACAACTCTGGAGGTTCTAATTTGATTTGGCTGGAAGTGGATCTTTCCAGAATGCCTCATGGACATCCTCCAAAATTAACTTCCTGGATATTCTACAAGGCCTCTGTGTCTACATCCATTCTCATACCCAAATGGTACTCTGGCCAACTTTACGGTGGTGGTGTGTATTTGTCAGGGTATTATAGAAATTTAGAAATCCATATAGAGAATGAGGGAGAGAAAGAAGAAACAGCAGTGAGAGGTTTAAGTATGTACAAGCTGGAAAAACAGTGACAGGGTTTCCTTTGCCACAAAAATCATATTATTAGATGACAACATTAGTGTTACATTCCCATTTTAATGTAAAATGAAATGCCATAAGTTCCGGCTACATTGGACTGAAAAGATTCAGTCAGAATCTTTTAGTTGAGTTTATGTATTTTTGCTGACAGTATCTTGAACTAAATTTGGATTGGTTCTTTTTTGGTGTACAAACCTTTATTTCGCTGTATATTTATCATGTATAAGATAACTAGAGAGTCATTTGTATCTGAAAATTAGTTCATAATGGGGCTCACCCTAAAAGGTTTGGGCTTAAGAACTTGTTATTCTGACAGTTCCAGATGAATTTTAAGCCAGCCTTGACAAACCAAAATAAAACCAGACTCATGTCCAATCATCAACATTTTAACCTGGATAACTCGGTTATATGTTATATGGCATATGTTACTGATGACGAGGGGTCACAAGAAGACATTTCTTTGTTTTAGGGGATCACAATCCAAAAAGGTTGGGAACCACTGTCTGATTGTTCAGGAACAAATTTTTTCTCTGTCCTGGGAAAACCCTGTATCTCCAAACTGTCAACCTTTCATGAGCTGAGTTGAGCTTTGTGACAATGCGTTTTTCAGTTAGTTTAATGTGTTTTTAATTGGTGTAACATAAGAAGTAGAAACATTAAGACCCTTCAGTTAATCTGAAGGATTTAATGTTCACCAAATTTGGAGATATGTGGTTTTTTACTGGACAGCGACAGAACACTATGTGGGGTCACACTGAATGACAGAAAATGTATGATACAAAGTATTATAAAGTGAGTTTATGAATTTTCTATGACTGAAAACTGAAACACCAAGGAGTTTCAAAGAAATCCTTGAAAAATCTAAAAATCTGTTTGAGTCAGGTCTTATAATTGCCAATTCTTAACGACTGGTCCGTGACCCAGTACCGGTCCGCACAGTGTTGGCTACCAGGCCATCCATCCATCCACCCCCGCCGCCGCCCTGCTGACAGCGTAAGCAATGAATGCCAGATGGTTAGGAATGATGGTGAGTTTAAATGCGCATTCAGTTTAGTCATATTTCTTTACTGAGCATCGAAACTCTGTCTATCAGCAGTGAAAACCTTGCTGCCCCGCCTGACCACAGACTTCCATTAAGTGTTTCTCCACCGTGTCAGCCACACGCACAAAAGAATAATAGACTGAATGAAACAGAAAAAAGACAGACCCTTCATCTGTCGCTGCTATCGATCAATCATGACAGATTAGTTGTGAATATGCCCAAATTTCTCATTGAGTGAGGGTGTTTTTTTGCATGATATGTAAAATCATCTGTCCATATACATATGGGCCCTCCCATATGTATGAAATGAAAGAACATATTTTTTACTTATTTTATCCATTTCTTTTTTATTTTGACTGAATGCATTTATTTAACTTCCTCTCCACTCAAAAATGTGTTTTTTAAAATGTTTTATTGTTACTTCACTGTGATGGATGAGCATCACTGTACAGAATGATGTATGTGCAGAGCTTGTTCTCACATGAATCTGCTGAAGGGGGAAAGTTTCACGGTGCTCACCTTGAAGTGTGATGTGGAAACTTTTCTTTTAATTTGTCGCCAGTTTGTACACGGTGTCAGTGTGCCTTACTTTCGGGAACACTGATGCTGCTTCATTAAGAATTGGGTTAAACGTATTACAATATGGAAAAGGGATGTGCTTTGTTACTCCACCCCCTTGTCTCTCTCTCTCCCCTCCTCCCTCTTTCTCTCTCTGTCTCTGTCTCTCTGAGAAAGAGGGTATTGTTTCTTAATTAATACTCCATGTGTTTGGAGCACACAGGACTGAAGGAGGTGCAATGTATGAAAGATTAATAGCTGAAGATTTCCCCCCACAAGCGTCTACACTTTAAAAAACTTCCTGTGGTGTTCTGTGTGAAGTCGGATATGAGTTGGTTATCACTTTTAATGTTGAGTGCTTAGTGTTTGTGACTAAGACATAGGCTGTAAGTCACTAAAGTTTATCAGCTGAGCCTGATTTGAAATGATAAGAACTACAAATAGAAAAAATACCAACATTTTAATAATTTTTGATGTGTTGTTCACCTTACAGTCCCATAAATACATATATTACAGCATGGTAGCAAGATGCAATTACTGTACTTCTGTCTATGTCATGAAAGTCAAGCCTTTCTCTGATATAAGACAAGACTAACTTTATTTATTGACCCACCTTCTCCCATTCCACCACGTGTGTGTGTGTGTGTGTGTGTGTGTGTGTGTGTGTGTGTGTGTGTGTGTGTCCATGCCAGTGCCTTGCACAGAGGTAGTTCTTGGCTACTGTTATGGCAGCGACTACAGAGAAGCAGCCAGTTGAAGACAGGAACTTGGACAAATCTGGCATTTCTTGGACTACACAGTTTACGACTGAAAGCAAATAAAGTCTGCAAATGCAAGTGCTCGGCGTGTTTATACAAAAGCTCATTAGTGTGAGATCAGGTCGAGGTTTACAGCCAACCTCTTCGTGCCAACTATACAACCTGTGATTATTCCTCTTTAAGTATAAACCTGAGACCTACAGCACTGCGTCTTCGCCTTTAAAGACTTGTTGCTATTTTTTCTTGAGGGAGAGGAGTGTTTTAAGAGATGATTTCAGTGCTGTAATGCTACCTCCTGTGCCACAGACAGACATCTGTCCCGCACATTGCGGCAGTGTAGCGAGGATGTTCATCATCTGGTCAGCGTTTTGGGCTTGGTTGCCAGTTCAACCCCTTATATTTCCATTCACCAAAATATTTGATACTCTAACAGCAGTGGTCCCTCACGCACACTTTATGTTTAGTGAACTCTGGTGTCTGTTGAAATTACCAATCTAAGACAAACTAGATAACCAGCAGAGTGAGGCTGAAGTGGTATTTGAGGACGTGTTTGGGCCGGTGAGTTGAGGCAGGACTCCAGCACATGTTTGATAAAAACAAGGCTGATATATATTGTGTTGTTTGAAAGATGCCTGCCTGCTCTACCCCCTCACCAAGCCTCCTCTCATCTTCCTCCCTTCTCGCTCTGGAGGAGCAGAGCACTGCAAAACAAAGGAAACTCTCTATATCTCAAAGCCAGGAGTGATATCATGGAAAAGGCTGACAGTCAGTCAGGTGTGGGAGAGAGTCAAAGGGATTACTGCTGCTCTCTCAAAATTCACAGATTTTTAGCAAAAGTGATGTATCTTAAACTTGCATTCATATGGAATTCATTCTGTGCTTTCCCCTCTTAAATATTATATTATTGCTTCATAAAATCAATAATGTAGTTTCATCATCACTTCTTGCCCAGCGATAGCATTTCTTAGAAATATCATGAAAATACTAGTTGAAGGAAATCACAGAAAATGAGGCAAAGGTGGATTCAAGTCTTTCCCAAAGGCCGTACAGCTGAAACTCTGCACCCTTCAATTCTCTGTTATTGCAGTATAAAAGGTAACAAATGTCTAAGGAGGAGAAACTACAAACATTTCAGAAGCAGAGTCAGTACAGGGGAGCTCGGGAATTTTCCTCACAGTAAAACTGTTGCTCGCAGCTTATGACCATGAAAGCAAAGCTCTCATTTCCCGCTGACTACTGTGAAAGAGGATCATAAAATTGACTCCATCTGTAATTTTATGGTGAACTTTCCAGTCACCAGCAGCACAACGGCATTCCTTCTATTAAGTTCTATTAAAATTCACTTGAAGTCATGCGTTGCATAGCATGTCTTTGGGATCAATTGGGCTTTTTGTGGATAGCTGTTTCACACACGTCTCTTTTAAAGTTTTGGCCATATTTGACAGTGAAGAGAGTTGGTATGCAAAATCATGACATGAGTTGCATTTGAGCATGCATTTATAATGGGTATTTGACTTGACCTTATGTTTTTAAACCTTTGAGACACCTCTTTTTGTATCATTTTTATAATAATGAGTTTGATCATTCATTAGTTGATTTACAGACAATTCAATTATTAATTCAATTTTAGTAATAATGAATTGTTTTACAAATGAAGATTGGTTTACTTGTCATTTGGACGACTAATCAGCTTGTGAAAACAGCTTTCTGAATTCAACTCGGGGTGTGGTGTTTAAAAGATGTGGGTGTTTACCAGGCAGGGAGGACCATTGGTTTTATTATATAAAATGTATGATCCACTGTTTTTAGAGCTTGGCTCGTACTAGAGATTGTCAGGCAGTATGTATCTATCTCTGCTGCTTCAGTTTTGACCATTTTCTTATAATCTGTCTCTCAAAAGTCCAACAACCTTATGGAAGTGCAATACTAACTCGCTGGAGTACCCCTTTAAAGCGGCCACAATCAATACTTGATCAACTACTACTAGATCACTAGATCAACAGTGGATCACATCTCTACATGTATGTGGATGCTCATTGTGCTGAACCCATGCAGAATGATCACCCAGAGTATTTTAGTGTCTTTTAGCTCAGTGTTTGCTGTTTTTGGTAACTCTCATGGCTCGCATCAGCCTCGTTTTTCCAGCAAAAAGCTCTAAAAAAACCCCACTATACGCTACCTGCTCAGCACCAAACAGCAGGCAGACAAAGTTGGTGACTAGCTGGTGAGCAGTAGTGGAGCATTTAGCAGCTAAAGAGCCAGATATTTCCCTCCGGAGTTAGTAGAGAGCAAAACAGGGCTAAAAGGAGTGTGAATATTGGACTCCCATTCTTTAGGACTCCAAATGAATAATAATGTTGCTCCGTGTCTGCTGGATGTGTCAGTAAGCTAACAAGCTGTTTGCTTGTGTGCAATATTAACTTTGCAAGGTGACTCTGTTCAGTATGTCAGTGTTGTTTTTACAGCTTGTTTCTGCTGCCCCCAATTGGTAAAAAAAAAAGAAAAAGACAAAAAAAAAAAGAAAAATCATTTTTATCATCATTATTGCAGGTAATTTGTCAGATAAAAAATCCAAAAATTTGTAGATTCTCTCATATATATCTTTTTTAAACTTTTGTTCAGACAAAATAAAGAATTGGATAGCACATTGGGCTCTGGAAACTTGTGTCTTTATGTTCTGACATTTTAAATATAAAAAATAATAATTAAAAACATCTAAAAAGATTAACTGATAATGTAGTTAAACATCAGTTGTATAAATAATACTATTTATTCCAGTTGTCCTGCTTAAACTGGTAAGACTCACTCACTGACATGAGTAATTTGGGAAACACTGTAATGTATATGGTCAAGATTATGGTCTACATGTGTTTCTTTAATGTCTCAATGTGAGAAGCATGTGTGTGTACAAGAAGTGTCTTCTTAGACTGGATGGAGAGCATGTGTGTGTGTGTGTGTGTGTGTGTGTGTGTGTCTGTGTGTGTGTGAGTGAGAAAGAGCGGGTGAGATAGGGTCTGAATCCATGTCTTGTCTAAAATGTGCATGTGTGTGTCTGTGCTCACATTTGTGTGTGCATATGTGTCTGCCTGTGTGTGTGTGTGTGTGTGTGTGTGTGTATTAGCAAGTTTCAAAGCGTGAACCTCTCCTGGGGGACTTCCGCTGCTGCTGTTATTCTTTGCAGTGAGATGGAAAGCTTTTCCCAACATCTGCACAACATATCATCATGGCAAAAAAAAAACAAAAAAAAGGAGGATACTGGGCTGAAACTTTCCTTTGGAAGAGCCTGTGGATTTCACTTTATAGGACTTTTTCCTCCCTGGTATGCTTAGTTTAGTCGAGGAAACCTGAAAAGTTCCCAAAATGCGATTCATTTATTGAACATTTTAAAACCGTAAAGGGAAAAATGTGGTGACATACTTCTCGTCAGAGCAAGAAACACTTGTTAGTACTCTTGATGGCATTACTGGGATCATTAAAAAAGCCATGCAAAGTTAAGGGCAGTAAATTTTTGCAGTACCCAGTGAAGCGACAAATGCTTTACATCATACTATTAACCGCACCATAAATGTGGTTAGACTTTTGACTTGACACCTCTTCATCCAATACAGTGTGGATTTTCATGTTTCCAAAACCAGTGAGTGCATGCAGCTTTGCCCGTTGAGTTTTGCGTTAAATACAACCCTGCTTGCTTTGTGTCTGCAATATCATTTACACTAAGTAAACCTATTCGAACTCTGCACACTGTGTCATTGCTTTTATCCAGCATGCCATGTGCTATCTGTTCGCCAGCAGCTCTTAAACCTGAGCTGTCTGGCTGAAAGAGCGACCTGAGGTGTAAGAAGACGAGGTACATACAGCTTCTTATCCTTCCCCCAACTTTTTTTCCTTTACAGTGTTTACTCCCCCTTCTCTTTTTCCACTCGCTCCCTCTGTGTTTTTCCTCATTAGCCCTGAACTACAGCAGCGCCCCCAACCCCCTTACCATCTCATGCACTCTTCTCTTATTTTCCTCATTTGTCTTCAGCTAACACCACACACCCGCCTCTCATTCTCTTAACCCGCTGACCCCATTCCCTCCCTTTTCTTTTTATCTCTCCCTCATTCTTCCTCACCTTCTCTTTCCCCTGTCTCCAGTCAACTCCCCCCGCCCTCCTTCACTATGACTCTTCCACTTTCCCATGACAGAACCAGGGGCGGGAATCAAATGACCGGCTTCTCTCCTTTCACCTGGTCTCGGAGCTCGAGCTGTGAAAGAAAGCTTTGTCCCCCAAACCCTTCATCGCCTCTGGAGGTATGTCCTGTGTTGTCCATACAGGAAAGGACTTTGGTTTGACTGGAATTTTTGGGGCCCATGGGAAAATGTGAGTGTGTCAGGGGCCTTAATTCTCCCTCTGACATCTCCTCCCACAGAGCATGCTGCGTCATGAGGGTGAAAAGTGATGCCCCAAGTGGCCAAAAAAATACATTTGACCTGACTTTGAAGGGTGAATACTGCGAGAATAAACAATTTAAAGAGACATAGAACACAGCTTTACCTCACCACACACAAAAAGACATCAGGTAACTTCATGGATTTTGCTTTTACTGTTCAGATAAAGATTCACAAATATCGAAATGTTTTGGATGCCTCTGAGTGTGTGCTTGTCTGCACTATTACGACGGCTTCAAACAACACCAGAAAACAGTGCTGCTGCTGTGAACAGGGCATCACAACCTAAGAACAAAACCTGCTCTGTAAAATTAGATCTTTATCCCTTTAGTCCTTATGTGTCAACACTCACAGTCTGCACCGAGATGAGTTATTAGTGTGTGTTTCCACCACAAACGTGTCGGGCCCCTTCACTTTTACATGCCTGTGACCCGCAGACTCGCTGGGAGGAGTGACCCGGAACGAAACCCAGTAAGGCAGGTCAGATGTCCGTTTGACACACTCTCCGCAGGGGGGACAGGAGGGGCAGGAGCTGGGTCAGATAGTAAGCAGGTGGGATGAGGCATGATGAGACACACCAGGCTTTATTTACAAAAACTTCAACACACACAAACCTACAGTCAGTATGGCATTTACTGCCCTTTTTCATGCAGTGCACCCACACTGACACAGGGAAATACACTTTTGTGTTGTTAGTTGTGGGTACTGAACCCTCTTAATATTGCTTCAGAAATCGGAAAGAACCACAAAACCTGTGGTTTATGATAATTTCCTCCTAATTTCAATGATAGCTAATGAATTCATTTTATATTATGAACCAAGTAATTATGTCTACATACCAGTATATACACATTTGATTATGCTCACTTAAGGGAAACATGTCGTTATAGGACATGAGAATAATGATGTACAGTATGCACTGTGTATACTGTGTTTGCATGTTTTAAATGAAGCAGTTTCTCTTAAGAACCATTGGGGGAGCTATTGTTATATGAAAGTACATCCCATCATAACCATTAAACATGCTGCCCAGGGTTAAAACTGACATTATACTGGCAAATATAATGTAACAGTACCATGGCGTGGTGCAAGTCTTTCAGGACAGTTAATATGACTCCACATTTATACAGAATTAACATCACTTTAATAAGCAAAAATTATAAATGTGTTAGTCAGGACATTATCTTGCAAGCACTGTCATAGACATGCCAACAATTTACAGTTTACACAATACAACAGAGTCATACACACAGAAGCATTCACAGACAATTGACCTACTGTATAAACATTCATGCAGTGTGGCATAAATGCAGCTGTATGAAGGGTCATTGAGTATTCAGTAGTGCATGGTCCCAGGTACTGTGTTATATTATTAAGTACTGTAGTTATAATAGAAACGTAGGAAAGGCAGTGATGGAAGAAGTACTGAGATCTTTTACTGAAGTAGTAGTAATATCAAACAAAATACCCCATTATAAGTAAAAATCCTGCATTCAAAATCTTACTTAAGTAAAATTGGAATATTATTACTTATTCATTGACGTGTAAGCCGCATTTCAATGTTGTCAAGGCAGAGCTAATTCTAATAACTTTGTTGGGTAGTCTAATCTAATAATGCAGGTTTTATAAACTGATCAGATGTTTCTCATATAAAATCTTGATCTGAAAAGTGTAGCAGTCTAATAAATGTAGTGGAGTAAAAAGGGGCCAATATTTCCCTCTAAAATGTAGTGAGTATAAGTATAAAGCATCGTAAAATGGAAATACTCGAGTAAAGTACAAGTATGTCAATATTCTACTATATAAGGCTAATCTATGAACACATTGTCTTAGTGAAACCCTCACCTTTGTAACTAATTCACTGGATTTCCTTCATGTAAAAGAACCTACAATATGAACATGTGGAGTTATGTAATCTGACCAGATTTAATTGTAGCTGCAGATTGTCTGTTAGATTGTTTAATGAATATCGGCTGAAGTTGTTTGTCTATGCAGAAACTTCCCTAAGGCGATTAAAGTAATTTTGAGGATTAACCTTATGCAGTATCATAAATGTGTCTCCTGAGCTGACACACTGGCAGCATGACCCTTTAACCACATACAGTAACTATAGTGGAGGGTCATATTTGAAGCCCGTCATGGGAAAATGCTTGTGTTACGTCAGGGCTGGTTTACTTAACTTGTTTTGCATAACAAATTTGACGTACTACCCTTCTCACTCGAGTGTAGCTTATCTGTATTGGTTTTCCTTGATGAGAAGCAGATAATAACACAGTGAAGTTATACAAGGACTTGGCATGTTTTGTAACTGATGCACCTCCAACATCACCCTCCTCCTTTCTCTTTTTTTTTTGCATGTGACAACATTAGTGAAATTAAACTGACCACTGCTATGATAATTTAATATGACAAGACCAAATCAGGTGTAAGACCTGATGAGCACCTCAATTTGTTACCAAGAATATAGGTACATATTTGTACACATTGTGATTCTTGAATAAAGGTATTCATCCTTTAAAATGATAATAAAATATAACAATAATTATCTTGAAAGATTAATAAAAAGGATCTCTATCTGGAAAGTAATCCAAGGTATACTTCAAATTTCCATACAAAAACTCGATCGAGATTTAACATGAAATGTGATGTAAAATAAATACTTCTATTTCCCTCCTGGACAGAGGTTAACTCAGCGTTATCATTGTTATTCAACATTTAGGGCTAATTGCCAAATTCATGTCAAGGACAGTCACTTCATTACATAAACACTCACTTTTGATTAGATATAAATTAAAAGAATGTGGAAAAATAAATGTTGCTGACTGTATTTACTTTCCCACACGTACCTTTACACCGATAATCCCCCAACAAACACACACATCATATCAGAAAACCTTATGCAGAATTTACCTGCCTTAGCTTTTTATTTGCTTTGCCCAAAATAGATTTTGGTTCCAAATCAAAGTTTTGTAACTCAGGGTAAGTTTAAACTGGCTGTTGCAACATCTTCTGGTTATTGAACTGAGTGAACAAATACTGAAGCAGGATAAACCTAAACTGCCGTGTTCTGAGTGGTAAGAGCTTTAAATACTTAAATACTTTAATTTTTTTGTGTATTTATATCTGATGAATCTCATAAATCACCTAAGATGGTATTATGGTAATGTTTAAAGCCAGAACATAATGTTTGTGTGAGATAGTGTTGCTGCTGAGTCCATGAAGTTACTGCCACATGACAAGGCAAATGTGATTATTTTAAGTATGAGTTTCGGTTTGTTTTCACGTGCAGAGAGGATCAAATTCAGTGCAACATATATGTCACTGTCAGAACATGAATAAGAAAGCATCAGGATCTTTGGCACATATTTGGGTAAAGACATTATGCACACATCATATTTTCCTTCTACTAGTTTTGAAACAAGGTAGGAAGCCGTGAGAAAGAAGCACCTGTTTAACCTCCACGCTGAGCCTCTCATTGGTCCAGGAGAGAGAGAAATTCAGTATAAATACTAACGGTGGGGCAGCAGGTGACTGTCGTTTTCTTGCTCATCCGGGGAAAGCATGAAGCTGTTCATTCTGGTGGCTCTGTTCGGGCTCAGCCTCGCCCAGCACAACCCCCACACCAAGCACGGCAGGTCCGCCATCGTCCACCTGTTTGAGTGGCGCTGGGCGGACATCGCTGCAGAGTGTGAGCGCTTCTTGGGTCCCAATGGCTATGGTGGAGTTCAGGTATGTATGTCTGAACACAGATGGAAAGCTTCTATGTCTAGAGAAGAAGGATAATGCCTTCTTTTTCTATTTTAAAACAAGGTCAATCAATAAATAATCAAGCTATATGTTGAAGATGCACTAGGCAAATTATGCACACGTGGCTACAAAGGGCAGTGAAAACAAGCTGTTTAAAAAAAAATATAATGTCAATATGTAGACATAATTTATTGTGTCATAAACTAAACCATAGAGTAATTGCCTAGCAGCTTGTGAACACTTTATGCTAATGATATCAAATGGATCAGATAAGTAAAATATCACCTAATAGCTTTCTTTACATAGAAATGTTTTTCCTGCTTTGAATTTCACAGTTAAGTTGTGTTTAATCAGCTTCTGTGTATGAAGAGTGGCTCACTTCAAATAAAAAAAACTTTAGTTTGGAAAAATAAAGAAAATCGACGTTAGTGGGAAGGTGATGATCCTCTGTGTAGGCTGATATAAAATACAAAAAAAGAATTCAAATCTTGCCATATACTAAGAATATACAGCCTTTTGAAGGGCTCAATAGTCTCTCTTTATCCTCTGTCTCTTCCTTGTCATTTAAATTTAAAGGGGTACTCCAGTAATTCAGTGTTGCACTTCCATAAAGTTGGGGCATTCACAAGAGACAGCTGTTAAAAAGAATGGTAAACATCAAAACATCAAAAACAGAGATGTTCTGACTTTTAGTATGGATCGAGCTCCAAAAACACTGGATCCTATTTCCCATAATGCATCTCTCTCTCTATATATATATAGCATCTCTTATTAGCCTTTCCTGCCTCCTCAATGCCCACTTCTTTCAAACCCCATACCTCTAGTTTATAGGCTTTTTTGTTAACAAATGTTAAGTCTCAAACCCAAGGCGTGTGTTTTTCAAACTTTAGAAAGCTCCTCCAGAGCCACACTATACACACAACTGTTTTCACAGGCTGAGTAGTACTCCTCATGATGATTAAACTGAACTTCATGTGTAAAATAATTGGAGTGCCCCTTTAATAACTTTATCCTGCATTCAGTATATTTAACAATAATCTTCTGTTTGCAGACAATTGTGCTAAAAGTGATAATTACTGTAATGTCTTCCCTCTGTGTTGCTCAGATCTCCCCTCCAAATGAGCACATCGTGCTGAACAATCCCTGGAGGCCCTGGTGGCAGAGGTACCAGCCAATCAGCTACAACCTTTGCTCCAGATCTGGCAATGAGAGCGAGTTGAGAGACATGATCACCAGATGCAACAACGTTGGGGTAAACTGCATCACAACAGTGATTTAGTGAAAGGCATGAGGAACAATGTTCTTCTGTGTTTGACAGCACCTCGTAAATCTACAGTCTTGTACAAGACAACCAATTCTTACCAGATACATTACATAACACTTGACGTTTTATCCATCATCATTAAACTGTTTTTTAACAACAGGCACCTGGTATTTTAGAACAAAATACATTTTTGAACAGCAACATTTTCATGAATTAATGGCTCTGTCTTGAGGAACTATCATTCACATTTTAATTTTAGACATTCAGCTGCTGTTTTTTGTTTACAATGATATGCTTCAGTTCCTGGACCACCAACATTACAGTAAACCAATAGTGACATATTCCTTTGACCTGAGAATGAACTTAATGTGTTAAGAAAAGGAGCAAAAGTGAAGAGGGATACAAGGGAGGTGTTGATTAGTTGTGTTGCACCTACAATCCTGCATCTACCCCACAGGTCAACATCTATGTGGACGCTGTCATCAACCACATGTGCGGTGCCAGCGGTGGAGAGGGAACCCACTCTTCATGTGGAAGCTGGTTCAGTGCCAGCAGGAAGGACTTCCCCAGTGTCCCCTTTTCCCACTGGGACTTCAATGACAACAAATGCAGGACTGCCAGTGGCAATATTGAGAACTATGGCGATGCCAATCAGGTAATGAATGTCACTCAGAAACACACAACACATACTGATGGAACAGTAGTGTAATTTTTATTACCATTTTACTTTTCAGAGTACTTTTTCACCCCATTCAAGGGAAATACAATCAACCGTTTAGTCAGAAGCTTCCACATTGACCCACTGTTTGACTTGGTGGAGTTGGTGTAAATGCTTATTTGCTGCTCCAGGTGCGTGACTGTCGTCTGGTTAGTCTGTTGGACCTCGCCCTGGAGAAAGATTACGTCAGGGGCAAGGTGGCCGACTTCTTGAACAAGCTGATTGACATGGGTGTGGCTGGATTCAGAGTGGATGCCTGCAAACACATGTGGCCCGGTGACCTGGCTGCCATCTACGATCGTCTGCACAACCTCAGCACCATGTGGTTCCCTGGTGGCTCCAGACCCTTCATCTTCCAGGAGGTAAGTTTTTCAAAATGTTTTTTATAAGTTTACTTAATTTCAACACTGAAATGGTAAAGTATGTCAAAAAGACAGAAGAAACATTATGAACATATGCTGTAGATGCATACATCACCATGTTAAGTGGTTTCAACTCACCTCTATATTTGGTAGTTGTATGTTTTACTGGTATATTTTGGTGAACCTAAAGGCTGGATGAACCTATGTGATTTGCAGGAAAACATGCAAACACAAACTCCTGCCAGTAAAACTAATTTGCAGTCAAGTACATGATTGGGCATGCCCCAGCTGTAATCTACATGCAAGCATGTGATTGAATGAGTAATAACCGCCCACATGACCATTATTTATAACTGATAGTCATAGTGCAAAACAGTCAGTCAGTAGACCAGTGGGAAAATGAGCACAGAAATCAAGATACTGGGAGCAGGTGTAAATATTCAAGAAGACATTACTACAGTAGTTGACAGGAGCCTGCATAAATACACGTAATACAAGTGCTTTAATATACTGTTAAAGGATGAAGCCGAAGGTGCTAAACTCCAAAAACAAAGGTAGTGAGCTGCAAAAACATTCTGTGATCTCAAAAATAAGTGTGCTCTGTCTTCACTAACAACATGAATGTTTAACAGTGGAAACATGGTTCTTGTTACTGGTGAGTCAAAAAAGCTTGTTAAAATACTTTCTGTCAATCCACAAATCACCGACACAGTGCAGTTAATCTAAACCATATCTACTTTCAATAGTATGGATGATGTGAACTATGTGTTGATTTCCTCCTAGGTTATTGATCTGGGAGGTGAGCACATCACAACTAGTGAGTACGTCCATCTGGGAAGGGTCACTGAGTTCAAATATGGTGCCAAACTGGGAACTGTCTTCAAAAAATGGAACGGAGAGAAGCTGTCTTACACCAAGTATGTGTGTTTCTGCTGGTGTGCCTAAATCACATATCAAATTGATATATTAGAATATTTATTTAACCACGAGATAGCTACAATCCCATTTGCTGCATAAATTGCTGGATTGGACAAATAGGTTCTTACTTGCTTATTGTGTTTATAGAGACAAAGTGTTTGACAAAATTATCCATAAATTATCACTGACTAGAACTGGTGCATTTCAGAGTTTCTGAATTAAATATTTTAGGTAATATTTTGTCCAAACTTGGGTGTTTTAGAAATGCACGCCTCATTAGTAAAATTGTATTCTTGTGTGCAGGAACTGGGGAGAGGGATGGGGTTTCATGTCCAACGGCAATGCTGTCGTCTTCGTTGACAACCACGACAACCAGAGAGGCCACGGTGCTGGTGGTGAAGCTATTGTTACCTTCTGGGAGTCCAGGCTCTACAAAATGGCTGTCGCCTACATGCTGGCCCACCCATACGGAGTAACCAGGGTGATGTCAAGCTTCCGCTGGAACCGCCACATTGTCAATGGAAAGGTAGATTCTCTTTTAAGTAGGAATAATGATAAAATGCAATGTATAGTGTGTGTTTGGAACTATTATTTTTGTTAAAGACATTTATCCATCATTATCTTGAAGGATCAGAATGACTGGATGGGCCCTCCCAGCCATGGTGATGGATTCACCAAGCCTGTTCCCATCAACCCTGACCAGACTTGTGGAGACGGATGGGTGTGCGAGCACAGATGGCGTCAGATCAAGTGAGTCCTCAGGAAGCAAGAGACTGGGAACTGTTGACCTTTCACACAGAACATTATTCACTTCTGCTTGGTCATATGCACATTATACATTATGATTTTATTTTGTAATTTCTCCTCTTTAGGAACATGGTTATTTTCCGTAACGTGGTCAACGGACAGCCTCACTCCAACTGGTGGGACAACCAGAGCAACCAGGTTGCCTTTGGACGTGGTAATCGCGGTTTCATCGTCTTCAACAACGATGACTGGTAAGGACTATTTGCTAAGTACTCTAACTGGTACTGACAAAATACTGATTTCACCAATTTAAATATAGCCAGATTAAACAAGTTTATAGGACTGGATGCAGATGCATGTCAGCATCTTACAGACTGTAAGATATAAAGTAAAATATAACTTGCATGAACAATCAGCCATCAATAACAACAATTAATTCGATTTCTATGTCTTGTAATATATATATTGGATTTAAAATCACTCTGAAATTAAAAATGTTTTTTTCACTATTATGCCAAACTTTGTTTGTACTTCCAACAAATAATGTAACATTTTAAATATTTCTCTTGTTTGGGTTCTCCCATCACATAAAACTGCCTTTCTGTCCCTAAGTGATATCCTATTGATTTATACCTCCTGTTTGTATCCTGTTTTAATAGAAAATACAACAACATATGGAGGCAAGATCTCTCAAAATACAGCTTCTTTGTGACATTGTGGTGGTTTTAAAAACAATATGTACCTTGCCTTCACTTTCAGGGACCTGGATGTGACCCTGAACACTGGCATGCCCGGTGGCACCTACTGTGACGTAATTTCTGGCCAGAAGGAAGGAAACAGGTGCACTGGGAAGCACATCAATGTTGGCGGTGATGGCCGCGCCCACTTCAAGATCAGCAACAGAGATGAGGACCCCTTCGTTGCTATTCATGCCGACTCCAAGCTGTAAACAATTCCTGTACAACTTAAAATAAATCTTATTTTGAATGAGGAACTTGATTTTTTACTGAAAAAAAAAAAAAACATGCTACATGCAACAAAAGCCATACATTTGTAGTCTATTTTTTTTTTTTAATTTGCATTTGCATGTTGCATCTGTAACCACACCCAACAATGAAGTCACTTCGACATAACTGCACTCAAGTTTCTCTTCAGTCACTATAGGGGCTATGAAGTTTTGTATTGAGGGTATGCACTTCACTGTATGTGAAGAACAGTCACTCCCTCCTGAGGGAAATACAAAAATTCATCTTCTGTCATTAATGCATTCACATGAAAAAGGATAAAAATAAACCTGAAATTGTAAAGGCCTATTGTGCAATTAACTGTTCTCCCCATCCATAGCGGCTGTCATGTGTGAGAGGGGTTGTATCATATGCAAGATGGCCATAATGCTTGCAAACTTAAAGGGCAACATACATGAATCACCCATATGCAGAAAAACTGTCCATCTGTTAGTAAAATCTGGTCAGATCAGGCATGAAGAACTATCTGATGATACTGTTTGATCATCATCTGTTCAAAAAGTAGTGTTTCTCAAACGTCAGTGTCCTTTAAAGCCCTTGCAGTGACAACTGTTCTGCTGCCATCTTGGGAGATTACTCAATATGTTAAATGCTAAATGGCTGTCTTTGAACACTGAAGACCAGGGTAAAAGGAGTTACAGCACAAACTCTAATAATGACCAGAACAATAATTTACTTCTCAAACAATATCAATAAACTAAAGGTGCAGATACAGTAAATTTAAATAAAAAATGATGTTTTGTTGTAAAGACTTTGTTAAATTAATTGTTTGCAAAGCCCTGTCCCCTTAGGTACTGTTGCTATGCCTGTCAGCTTTCTGTTCTTGTATGCATTTTACAGTGATAACTGTGGCAAATCCACCACTCGAAATTCACAGTAACTCTATAGACACTTTCTTCAATTTCACACAAAAGCAAACAAAAGCAGCTTTTCATTTCTAACGGTGGGTTTTGTTGGTTGAAATGATGACTGTTGCCAGCTTATTAGATGTAACTAGCTAACATAAGCTAATGCTAACTCTAAAACTCCTTGAGTTGGTTGGAAATGCTATCTCAAGCTTACTTTTTAATTCCAGCTCATTCGTTTTAAAACAGTAACTCTGTAAAGGGTTCTTTCATACGCTCTTGACGGCTCCGTATGACAGAATGCTAAAAGCCTGAAGCTAAAGCTGCCTGTCCCAGGCAAAAGGTCAGCATCCTCACCCGCTTAGTTCCTGTTGCTACGCCTGTCAAGCTTTCCATTCTGGCACAAATGCCGTTTTCAGTGATAAAGGTGACAGATTTACCACTCGAAATTCACAGGAATTTTTGAAACAATTGCTGTGTCTCAAATCGCGTACTTCCGTTAGTACACTCACATGCAGTATACTGTGTACACTATGTACTGACTTGTGTAGTGCGTTAATTTTGACAGGGTACTGTCGTCCCAAATTGAATACTGCTATTGTGCGCTTACCAGAAATGACTATCGCAACCTTTGACCGCGTCTTCTTCTTCTTTTTAATGACGGATTGCAACCAGGCGGAGCATTATCGCCAACATTTTACCACGATTGCCGCACGCCATATATCTGCCAGCACGTTTGCTCACTTGACTTCAATTCAATTATATTAAAAATGAATGAAAAATGAACGTGCTTTTACTTTTAGCCATAACAATCGCAACCGCAGCCGCCATTTTCATACATTGGTGGTCCTCCCCTTCCGCTACGTGGCCAAGATGGCGACTGTTGAGGGTGAGAAGTGTGCAGCGTTCCACACTCAACTTTCTGACTGTTTTGTGTACATCATCCGGGTACTTGCAGTACACTGCATTTTGCCATACTTACCAGTGTGAACGCACTCAAAATACTAAGTTTGAGTAGGTATAGGTAGCTAGTTAGCCAGACATGCTAATGTTTGCAGTTTACACTAGAGCAGACACTGATTATCCCATTCCTTACACTTTTGCTCTTGTGCTTTTGGTTTTGTAAAGGCTAAGGTCTCTTAGTTGTTATTACAGCCACATGCACACCACTTCAACATGTTATGATTGGACAACTGCTGTTCGGGGAATTGATGTATGAATGACAATGAAATGGTTTAATTATTTTAATGAGTTTTTTTTTAATTGCTTTTCAAAAGATGTTTAATCAGACAGCTACACGGTCAGTGAGTGTCCTGAACAAGACCTGTGATGCGAATGTCCTTCCTGCATTGTGTATTCTTCTCCTCCACTGGGACGACTCCTTGCCATCACGCTGCAGCTACTTCAGTTTCACCTGAGTGCAACACTGGCATCTGTCATTAGGGCAGCGTTGGGGCCCAGAGGGCCAATGAGCCAACTCTCCATCCTTACTTCCTCCCTCTCTCTTCCCGTGTTCCTGTCCCATCACCCTCGTTTTCTCCCTGTCTCAACCTTCCCAGCCCACCTACTGAGTCCCCGTCAGCAGCTCTGGACCGGTGACACTGGAGTGCTAGTCACCAGAGGTGAGACAGCAAAGGTGATGTCTGCCAGAACATTCAGCTCATCTCGGTTGTCATGGCAACGTGACCACGAGCAGAGAAAACCTGGGAAATTCTTCTCATAGAAAGAATAAGACATAGCAATGAATTAAAAATTGAGCCTAATTTAGTCAGTATGATGGTGTGAACACTGGCAGGTCATGTGGTTTGTTATGTGTTCTTACAATATACAAATAGAAGTGTTAAACCACTTTAGAGTGTCAATCAAGTCATGCAGATTATAACAGAGAGCATTCTCCTCACATCTGAAAGTATCTTAAGCTTTGCAGTCCTCTAAAGTTGTGAATTGCTGTTTAATTTAAAGTACTGTACATGGCAGGTGATGAATCTTTGTTCACAAAATGTGCGAGCGAGAAAGTCAGAGTGACAGAGAGTGCAGGAGGATGGAAGGAGACCTTAATGTTGGACTAGCCTCAACATATTGCAGCTGCTAAATTATTGACCCTCTCTCCATCTTTAGGTCCGGCAGCTGTGAGGGCCTGTACCTTCCGATTAGCTGCAGAGATGTCAGTGTAGCAGACCGGGGTCTTTGGTCCTGTCATCCTCACTGATGCTTTGTGACATGGCTGTCAACGGTGTCCCCTTCCTGTTTCATATTTCATATGGTGCACCAGACCTGCCTGTCACATCACCCAAGGAAACAGACAGTCATCAACTTAAAGACGAAGGAACTGAGTTTTTGGATCTATTCAGCTGTCTCACACTGCTCTTAGAAAGTCAAAAAGGTTCATGCTGTGCTCTGATAAAGACAATAAACAGGGGCTTTTCAACACTGTCAATTTAAATATAATAAATTACAGAATGACAAATTCTAAATAGTTACCTTGCTGTTTTAACAAAGAAAAAAATGGCGTAAGATTTTATTACATTATAATGGGTGTCTGGGTGCTGATTTTTTTGTTGATGGCTATTGCAGTAATCATGAACACAACAAATCATGATTCCTTTGAGCAATGTGGTACCCAGGTAATATTCAGCTTCATATCACATGGGGGCAGTATTGAAGCAAGAACTATGAAACATAAGCTTTTCCAAAACAGGATTAAAAAGGTCCATGAGACATTTTGCTCTTTGTAAAATTTATTTCATAACTGCTTGAAATTCAATGCAGAATTATTCAAAATGCGAAAAGAATTCATGATTGATGTTTAATTCTACGAATTAAGCATGAATTATATATATATTGTCAATGGCAGTATAAAAGAGGTGAATGATGTATGACCATATTGCTCATACAAACTTAATACATGCAAAACTGCATAATGTTGGACTGTTAGTGTTTGCTCCCAGCTGATACAGACCCTGCCTTCAGTGTCCATTAATGTAAGCAGTCTATTATTCATTTGTATGATATTAACATCAAATTTTACAACTAATCATTCTGACAAAGAACTCAGTGCAGAGAGGTATTGATCCCAAGCTCTTGACAACACTCTTCATCCATTTTCTGGTCACTGGCAAGTCCTGTCAAGCTTCCAGCTTCCTCACCCAATAGCTGTCACACCATATCTCTGTGTAGAGGCACTTTCACCATGGCAACATGCTACGGCAACTTGTACATCTACAAACAGGCTGCCGTTAAGTACTTTCAAAGGTTATTCAGAAAAATTGTGAATTACGATTTCACATATCTACTCTAGCTGATCTAATTTGGAAGAAGTTTCTAGGTTCTCAAGAAAAAAGATGGTATACAAATGAATGAAAGCGTTATTTTATGTACTGTCCAGTGAAAATATTGTAATGGTACAATAGCAGAGTTAAAAACCATGGAGACAGTGGTGTGACACAGCTTTTTAAAAAAATATATCTTTGTTATGTCCTTACACTATTTGGTGTTACAACAACCTTATTTCCCCAGTGGATTTATTTAGGCTTTTTTATACATGGTACCACATGACATGCACTAGTGAGCTGTTGTAGTATTATTATTAATTGTTCTGTGAAAAGATGGAAAAAACACTGGACACGATTCAGTTAACCTAACTGTTAGGACAAGCACCTCTGAGATATCGTGTTTTCTGAATGCAAAGGAGGATACTTTTAATTCATTGTTTTTTTATCATTTGCAGCTTGACTGGATATTATTCATATTCATATTGATTTATAGCATGTGAGAGTTGTCTTAGCCAGTTTATGATGTTTGTATTGTATCTATAACAATGTTGTGATCATGTTTTCATGCTGTCCTTTTGGCCAGGTCTCTCTTAAAAAAGAGATTTTAATCTAAATGACAATTTTACCTGGTTATATAAAGGAAACTGAAATTGAATGAATGAGGATGTAATCACTAGTATCATACAAGTTACATACGCTGAACTGAACCTCACTGCTGTTTTGCTAGTACATGTCCTAGTGTAAGTTTATATCAATATCTACTAAAAGTATAGTTTGTAATTTGGACAAATTAATAGAATCAGTCTAGGCAAAATAGAATCATTTCCCCCCAAAACACACTTTCCAATTTAATCCTATGAAAGAGAATAGAAAATAGCGCGAAATTATGTTGATACATTAGTACATTGGTCTCTGTCACAGTTACCCTTTACCAACACCTTTGCTGTCCTTGCAGTGAGCTTATTCATACCCCCCACCAACAGATTATACAGCAGCACACAGAGCAACGTGAAGGTTGGCCTTTTGTGTCCTCATACATTTCTCTGCTTTAGTCTTTAATGATATCATTGCCTGGCTAAGTAATCTTTTATAGCTGACACCCCACAGGGTGGCCAATATTTAGTCTATGGTGTGCATGTGTGTGTGCATATGTGTGTGTGTGTGTGTGTGTGTGTGTGTGTGTGTGTGGTCTGTACCTCAGGCATCCTAAATGTAGAGTGTGACAAGCCCTACTTAGCCCTGAATCTTATACCCAGACTCTAATATGAGGCTAAAATACCACTATGTGAAACGGGCGCCCAGCACAACTTTGAAATAATTGAGACAAACTTGTTCAGTCGCGGCTCATTTAATATAATGAGCAAAGTGAGCTGTTCAATTTGCATACTGATAAGATGCCTCCATCAGGATACATAGCCCCCTCTCATACTGTAGATATTCACTGTGGATATTACATTTAATCAGAGCATGGATTTACTTTACAAACACACTAAGAGAAGTCCAAACTAAGGCTTTCAATTAAGCCAGGTCTTAATTACCTCAAAGGCAAATTGGGCAGAGGGTCAACAGCTGCCTGAGTCCGATAGAAGCACATTTGGTCTTTGGAAATTTGTTCCAAAAAAGAAATCCTGTCCATTTCAGCAGCATTTATATTTCATGTGTTGTCTTTGGGATCTTATGTGATGACCCCTTTCAGCTGTTGCCCTTGTGTTTTCTTTATTGATCCCTGTTATTGCTGTGGAAGTCCCCTGCTGCTTTTGTTTGCTCCCTTACGCTCTCTCCTCATCCCAGCAGATTCCAATTGCACAGGTGCTCTGCCTGGCTGTTTGTATTGCTGAGACCAAAACAGTGAGGGCAGCAGCGCTGGCTGGTCTAAATCACATGTTTGTGCAGAGGCTCCAAGCACTGCTGGAGGAATTGGACCAGCGACGCAGCCCACAGCCTGGTTCCAGAGCCCACAGGCCTGTGGAGTAAGACTCTCTGAAAGGGAGCAGATGGTGACATGAATAGTGCAGCAGGTCCTGGCCACCCCCGCCCATTGCCTTGTGTGCAGCACATTACCTCAACAAACGCTTCTCATAATTGATGTGCTGGAATGGCCCCATCATCACTGGATTTTGCAGAGTGGCAGAATCATCAAGGTCATTACTGCCACTCTGACATACTTACTATACTGTAATTCAGAGTCTAGGACTTCTTCAAAAGGAGGGGACTTCGTAAAACGTATTGGCGACTACTATACACATACTGGATTTGTCTGTCTCTGTGTATGTAGCAGTGGTGTGGAGGATGGAGATTATATATTGCTTACCTGACAAATTGTAGGTGTAGTTTCACTCATTAGGACTACATTTTTATATCATTTTTTTCAGTCCATATCATTTTATCTCTGTGAGCGATTCAAAAACACTTTTTCCACTTAATTCCCTGTCTGGGGGGGGGGGGCACAGAATCACTTTAATTATACATGGCAGCCCTGGGGTACACACATAACGTTAAACTTGTATGGCTTGGTTTAGACAGAGCATGTGAAAATCTGTTTTGTGACCAAGCCAGCCCAGTGCTCTGCCACTGTATTCCCAGTTTAATTTATAAAAACACGAAGTCTAGCGGTTTTCCATTTGGAAATGATCATGTTTCCTGTTTCTTAAACCTATTTTTTAAATCAATTCTTATATTTGCTTCATCAATATTAAACAGTCAACCTGATTAACAGTCAGTTTACAACAACTGTCTGTGCAGCCCATCCATCACTACTGTATACACGGCATATGTTCACTGACATGATGATTTCAAAATATCTATTTTTATTTGTCCATTACTTTGATTTATGACTAAATACCAGCAAAACAAAAAGATATTCCCATCAGCCTCAGCTGTGCGTTTTGTGCTAATTAGCAAATGTTGCTACCAGTCTTTATGCTCAGCTAAGTTAAGTGTTTCCTGGCTGTAGCTTCATATTTACCGTACAGATATGACAGTGGTATCTTCTCATCTAACTCTCGGCCAAAAAAGCGTATAAGCATATTTCCCCAAAATGTAGAACTATTCCTTTAATAAACTCAGGCTCACACTCTACTTTGCCTTTTATGTATAATTCACTCCACCATCCCATGTCCTCCTGAACTTGTCTGTTTTCTCTTCCTTTCTATGTGCAGGGTGCAGCATGCAATGTCCATTGGTTACCATATTTGTTATGACTGCTGTTTACTCTTAGGGTGGCCTTTGTGTACTGTATGCTTGCCATGAAAACTGAATTAGCAAGCTTCCGTGCCGGCGTAGTTCAATGTAAGGTGTTGATAACTTGTCACTCACAATGCAACATTCCCAAACAATGACCAAACCACGGGCTGAAGGCATGTAAACCCAAGGGAAGATGTCACATTTCCCAGGGATATTCATGAGCTTTTCTGGATTTAAATCTGCATAGAGGAAAACAACAACAGGCAACTGGCCTCTCCAAGGTGAAACACAAGTGTTATTTTATTTATGTCCTACCCCCCCTCCTTCTTTGTCTCCTCTCCCTGGGGAGCCAGGCTGCTGTGCCCCAGAAAGCTGACATGCCCAGGCTGAGGGGAGCTGGAGCAATGGGGGGAGATAGGCAGCTTCGTGGTCACCCAGACAGAGCCGGCACTGAACACATGCAGCAGTTCTCCTCCGCTGCACCAACACACACTTTCCCCGAGCACTCACTTGACCTTCAGACACACCAAGAGGGTTTGGTGGGCGAGTACCGACTGAGAAAAGAGTCAACTTTTTATTTGAGAGATTAAGGGTGTGGCAAAAGTGTATATGATATATGATATTCAATATATATATGATGGGATAAGTGGCAGGTCTTCTCTTCCCCTCTTTCTGAGAGCTGCTCCACTTTCTGCCAAAGATTGATTGGCTGAGAGCAAGATTGACATGTCAACGACAGCTGCCCGGCAAACTAGCCCTGTTAGGTCAATGCACCCTGACAGCTAGCTGACACCCCAATTTCCTGATGAGCCGCCTGCTGTGCGCTGTCTTTTAAGGAAAGCTTAAGACATCTTCTCCACCACCCTCCCCGTTCCTCCTGCTTAATTTCTTTCCATCACTTGTCATCTGATTATGCGGTTGTTCACTTTGTTGTGTCAGCAGATGGAGAGGGGGTTAATGACTGGGGGCTGAAAGTGCTTCGGTACACCCACGCCTCACAGGACATGTAACTTCAGAGTACATAATGGATTAAAAGAAGAGGGATGGAGTGAGTGGTACACATATGTGCATGTGTGACGTTTAAAGGCCATACACAGTCTCTTCAACCTGTTTACATGCATGTTTTCTTCTTTCGCTCAGAATGCTGTAATCTTAAAGATGGATTTTGTCTCAAATGATGCACAGATTGGCAAAATTGCAAATGTATGAAAATAAATATAAAAATCTAATTGTATTTGTACTTAGAGAGGAAATGCATTCAAAAAAGTGTATTTTAATGTATTTTGATTGTGACCTATTAGAAATGCTTTTTTGATAGTGTTGAAACATATTTGTTATATATTTTTTGTTATATATATATATATATATTTTACTTTATGGGTTTAGGGCCTATACCTTATCAAATATTCTGCCTCATACTTACCTCATAAATACTAATGGTAGTTATGAACACACAATACTGTATAATATGCCTTATAATGTGTCTTCCACCCTCACTATGCATCTGGAAGCACAGCTACTCTACTGAAAGCAAAACATTATTGGTCAACAAATTCAATGATGGTGATTACAAATCAGAAAACTATGAAATATCATAAACAAGAGATAGACCAAAGGTATTGAGAAAATGAATGAGTACAATAACAAGGAAGCAAAGTTCACAAATATATTGACTTACTTTCAAATTAGCTAGATTGTCCCTCATGTCAGGATTTAGTATAAGCAGTGAAAGATCTACATTAAGTACCTATAGGAAGTGCAACACAGTAATCTTCAAAACATACCTGTGAAGTCCACAAGAGTAAAATTTAAAAAAGAGTAAAATGCATACAGTAACAGCCCAACAATAAATTGGTTAGAATGTTGTATTAGCGACACATTAGCCTCAGACGGCTAGCATAATGGCTAGCCTGGTTAGCTGTAAATTGATCCCAGAAAAACAAAATAACAAATCAACAATCACAAAACAGCTGCGATAAAAAGAAGACGTACAGATAATGCTCCAACAAGGGCGTTTTAGGAGTAGATAAAAAACGCTTTTGAATATTTGCTTGGTCACAGATAACACAGATGTCAGTTAAACTGCCATGGAACTGTGCCAGTAGTGGTTGCCATTAGCAACAGACTGTTCAACTGAAAACAACTGCTGGTGTCAGAATAATATGATCCAGTAGGATAAAATTACGGATCAGTGTTGTTTCTCTGTATACAATATCTTAATCATTTTGAATAAATAATTGGAACATTGGTTATCTAATCACAATTTTGTCAGACTTAATAAAAGAAAAAACAATTCAACCAGGAGCTCATTTGAAAGCTTTTCCATTATGAAAAAGGTAGAACGTCACACATAGTGAAAATGAATATATATGAGTAATCATTAGGTTGTACTTAACTGACAGCTACAATGGCTGACTAATGATAGATTGATTTGCTATATAGTTAGTCAAAAAAAAGTAAAAGAAGTCTTAAAGGTTTTCTCAGAAATAGAACTGCACACATTATACCCAAAAATAATTTCATATTGGCACATACAATATATTTTCATGGGTAGTGGCTTACAATAAGTAAGTCACTCCATCTGATAATAGAATGTAATGTTATGGCACCCACACAGCAAAGATTAAAAAAAAAAAAATGTTAATTCAATTTTTTTTTATTTTTGATGAATCCTCAGGTGATCATGTTTACCTATTGGTAACAAAGTCTTCCATGATATTTGATCAATCTAAACCCAGATGACTGAATGCACCCAACTATTTATGACATGTTTTATGTGTAAATACGCCATTGGCTGCTGCTTTAATTGCAGTGTGTGTGATGTTTTTTGTCACGTCTATGTTCAAATGTCCTTTGTCTAAATGAAGACCATAAGACAAAATGTGTTAGTCTTGCTACAATAATGTTGTTTTGTGCTACAATGCAAGTTTTGCTGGAATTTTCACCATAAAAACTCTCACTGTAAACTAGTGTAACAGATTCAGTAAACGTATTAACCCTGGGATAACCTGATACTAGTTACTGTGTGTGGCTCTGGTGTCAGGTAACAGACCCCATCTTACACCTATAACAAGCCATATCATCCCCTCATCAGACATGATTTAATGAGTCAGCATAATAGCCTTTTTCCACCCCCAGATCTGATTATTATAAACATGCCACCCTGAACACGCGAACACTTCTGGGCCTTCCTTGTCTTCTTGGGAATGAATTCACTTCGTGCCGTATAATGAGAGTCGGTATGGGGTCCATATGGTTACAGCAGGGTTGGGTAGAAGCGGAGAGCGGGAGACGGGAAGGGGGTAATGCACGTTTTAATGAGATGTGAGTCTCTGTGGCACACCTGCACTCCAGCAATCTGTGAGGATTGCTCACTAGAGCCTAGAGAGGTATAAGATCTGAGTAAAGTGCAACATAAGAGCCTTAGAGTGTCTAAAATGCAGCACTGACTTCGTCAACATCTATATTAAATGCATTAGCCTGGCTGATTTGGACAAGACTCCTGATTTGCAGCACTGCTGGAATTTCCCTCTGTTAACAATGAGCAACACGGAAACCTAATCAGGTATTACTACTTCAAACTTTTTAGCACGTGTTTGATGGTCATTTGGCTCTCCTTAGGTTGCCGTACACATTGGATAAGGCCCCGAGTGGATTGTGACTCACAGCGTCTGCGACTCAGCCTCAGTTATCGCTCTCTCTCTCTAGCTGCTAGGTGAGCATTTGCCCGCCACATGGCTGACTCTGAGCGATTCATTTCTGCCATGTGCTCGCAGCCTGGCGTAGCTGTCTTTTGTAGCGTCTGTGTCACATGACAATGATGTGACTGTGAAGGTGAGCCAGTGGTGATGATAGCCAGAACCCAGATACTGTAGGGACCTACAGGGGATGCTGCAAAACAGTTAAGATGGAAATTTAATCTGTTCTGTAAATGTTAATGAAGTCATCTATGTCCAATCAAAGAGAATAATTCATCCTGTCAGTAGAGACAAGCGCACACACACACACCACAGTATTGTATCTATAATTGTTTTGACCTTGACGTCTTCAAGGAAAAGGATCAAAGTTCCTCTGTGGCATGGCCAACAGTGGTCAATACAATAACTGTAGTAGCATTTATTGCCATTCAACACAGCTCTATGATTTCACATGGCAGCCCGACTGGACTAAATTATCGTGGTTTGACTGGGAAATAGCTGCTCAAGGTCAAACTAAGACTAAAAGCGTGTTATCCCGAGCCAGAGGGGGGCTGAGTCGACTGATCTCGCACAAGAAGACCACACCAAAACCACCGGGGGCCTATTAGGGGCTACAGATTGTAGGCCTTGTCATGCATTCACTCTATTTATGCCTCTCAGTTGTCTTTTAAATAATGCATCTCTGTTTAAGTAGAGTCCTGCTTTTTTAAACGCAGCACCTGGCACGCTTTGGTATTCCGCAGTTTGCTCCCTCCCGGGGCACAGATTTTTATAAGGCTTTGTGAGGGGACTTTGGTACGGAGATGTGAGGAGAGAATATGAGTGAACTGAGAGCTGCTGCATGACAATGATGTTAGTCTGAGAAATGGTTGGTTTGTATTGTGTAGTAGCTGGAAAGCACAATGCATAATGGAATAGGAGAGAAGAGGATAGAGAAATAAAATCTAACAATCATGATTCAATGAGGATTTCTGTCATTCTAAATTTGTCAAATCAACTTATTTTAACAGTTTTCCCACTTTCTATAAAAATGCAAGAATAACTAATTAATGATGTTAGTTATTAATTTTGTTGTATTGTTCCTTTTGATAACAGGAAACATGGCATTATTATCTTAGTGTACTTGAGAATATGTCAACCAGCAGGAGGGCAAGGGCTTGTATATAAGTATGTGTTTCTTCAAAATGTGGTTCTGAGTGTATGAGCATGATTGCAATTCTTTGCACGTTTGTTTCCTGCATTCTGAGTCGGGTATTTTTTAATTTAAAGTTTGCTATGTGTTGCAGATCTGAGTTCAAATGTATGTATGCTAATGAGGCCTCTCAAAGGCCTATTAGAGAAAGTGCTCTTGCCACTCTGATCCAAGTGGTTAGCACTGTTTCCCCAATGGACCTTTGATTCTGACCCAGTTTGTAGGAAAAGCATAATGAGCTGAATGCTACTAGGTTTATTCTCTCATTAGCTCTGACCTGTGCTCGACAGTTATCTGTCATCCTCTGCAATAGAATTTAAGTCTTCTCTATTTGTTCTCTGTTAACTTACCACAGTTAAAGCCGCAGTATGTAACGTCCAAACAGCAGAGGTGACGGAAAATTTAATGTTGGCGTTTGTCAAGTTTTTTCACCTGAATGAAGGAGGGCTGATATCAAGGGGGTGGGGGTCTAATGAAAGATGCTATTGAGCTTAACCCATACTACAGTAGGGAGTAAAAGTCAAGATGTCCCTGCCTCCTCTGTACTGTCTCTTTTCTAGTGTTTCACCACACTTCTCCGTACAAATGGATATAGTATCAATGTATGAATTCAAAAACATCATAACAATGTATTGGAAAGTTTACAGGTGATAAGTGATCAAATGCATTTTGCTGGAAGGTGTTTGTTTGATGTCATAATGTGCACCACTAATCAGTAACTCGTATTTGACATTGAAGCAAACAGTAGGGAGTTAATAATTAAAATTCCAAAAGATCTGAAAACCTACATTTCATGATACTGTGATTCCAAGAATCAAAGGGAGCCTTCCACATTTTTCCCTCCCAGGGATTCCCACAGCATTGCTATGATTGGCTAACAAACGCATGTCTTCTCAATCACTGAAGGCTGCACAGTGTGAGGGCGTCTAACTCTGCAGTGGAACAAAAGTCCTGAGACGGGCCTCAGATGGAACTGGAGGCAATTAAACAGGTTTTACAGTCATTTCATTTCACACTGCTGGAACCTGAAGAACTTTTTTCACTCAGACTTCAGACTAATGACAGGCTGTAGACTCATGGGCACTCAGGTCAACGGGATAAAGTTCAACATCAAATATGGACAAAGTACCCCGCAGGGCTTGTGGCTGGTGGAAACAATCTGGTTTGTTGAAATACAAGGCTGGTTGTCTCAACTCAAATATTTACTGTCAAAACTTTTTTAAAATTTTTTTTATTTTTTTGGATATGTTTTGCTCAAGGCACTTTGTCACGGCATGTATGACAGGATGGACAGTTGGGCACACATCAACTGGGATTTGGCAGGGACCAAACTTTTGTAAAATGGGATAGTTTTCCCTAAACTCAACACCAGCAGATGTCACCAGAAGCAAAAGTCTTTACACAGGGGGAACTACAACTACAACTATAATGACAAATTTATTAAGGAGAAGGAACTTGTTTAAAAAAAGGATAAATTCTACCTTAAAACAAGATTACACGTTAGAGGCCACATAATCACAAGATTTCTAGGCTTTTGGAGAAAGTTATAGAGAAAGAAAAGGCAGAAACTTGCACTCCTTTGAGAGTTTGTACATACACACAAGCATACATATGAGAACAGGAGCATGTGTGCACACACATCTTCGCTGTGAGGAGATTACATGTCTTAGCTGGAAAAGCCATTATGAAACCTGCTCAGTACAGAAGCAAACATCAATAATAGAGGTATTAAGAATTTTAATCAAGGACTTATTTAACATGGTAATTGGTGGTGACAAAAGCAAAGGACCAAGTGATTCAAAACTTGATGACGACAATTCTGCATCCTTTATTAGTAGTATAATTTAACGCAGTTCCCTACAGATTCACTCCTGGTATTCTGGGGAGGTAGTATCGCTGATTTTCAAAGCACCTCTGTCAGACAAATGTTTAGCATATTCAACATCCCCGGGATCAATATGTTGTCCGGGAATAGCGTCTCTCGCGCTCCACAATTAATTCACTGATGTCGACCTCTGGCTTGAGTTTTAGTGAAGCCAACATCATCCGCCTGCTGATGGGACAGAGAGGGACATAAAGCAAATGACCTGTTTTAATACTCCTCATCAAAGCCCACAATAAAAGATCAAATGGGGCAGGAACAACCAGGATCTCTTACAATGACCTTAAAGTGAGGCGCTAAACGTCGTGTAGGTTGTGACAAAGGTCAGCTTGCTATTGATCTTTCCACAGCAAGTCTTAGCAACATTTCCTGTCATGCTTTGATGGGTGGGTGGGTGGTGGAGGCAGGGGATTTAATATCATACCATACAATAGCAATAGTATATTTATACAGTCCATCAAGGGTGGACTGCATGTAAAAACACATGGATTCTGACCCAGAATGGCCCCATCAAAAGTGCAGTATAGTATATTTGTTCAAAAAATGTTCTGTCGAATACCAACTTACACAAGTAATACATTTCAAGAATAAGTCTGTATCCCATCATCTCAATAACAAAATGGACCAAATAACAGGAGGTGCTAAAAGCAGTTCTTTAAGTTCATAAAATCATAAATCTAAGAGATGCTGGAAGGATCAGTAGCCAAATAAGGATGACAATGTATCATGCATTAATGTGTTTAAATTTACTCAAGAGTAAAAATAAAAACAGTATATCAACATGTAATTTTAATGAGGTGCAGTGAATGTAACACCAAAGAAGGTGTGTATCACAATGTAACTATACAGTATACATCACAATATAACCATTAAGAACCTTGTCTTGCTTGTATATTTGCAAAGGATTTTAAACAACAACACAATAAAACAAATCTGATTTACTTTTTAATATTGACACAACATCTGAGCTCTCTGCCCATCCCTAAACATCACATTCCTGCAACTTTGATATCAAAGAAAAGTCTGACTCACCCACCATTAAATACCATCTCAATAATGTTTGCCAGACATATTCACTAATTTGTTTGTGCTCTATTTGTAATTACAATATTTCCAGCGCCACTTTGACACACAACAGCTGAATACTAAGTACTGACATTATAATACTGCATGTTGATGTAAGCATAAATCAGACTTGTTGCACTTGTTTTTTTGCTCCAACGCTATCAGAGGAATGATTCGTTCATTGGCATTTTGTCACCTCTGCTTCATGAGTGAGTGTTTGTCATTTCATAATTTTTTAGCCCCATCTTTAGGTTTGGATCTGCTGCTTCTCCTTGAAATTCTCATATATAGCCAACACAATTAGTTTGCTGTGCACCGTCAAAGTGTAGAGATAATGAATGGATAATCTCCGAACACATCTCTTTCTATAGAACCAGCCATTGTTAGACATGTCAAACAGCCAGCAACTTTAAAAATATCTTTTCCTGTCATCTTGAGTGGCTCATCACCTGCCCACAGCTTTTCAGAACATCACCGGTTAGCTCAATGCGAGTAGCATGTGTATGCACTAAAGCTGAAATCATATTGATAGCACAAAATCTAATTTACAATATTTAAGACTTTCTAATTACTCAATATATATCTACTTATTATGATAGCCAAAGTTATTTCAGCTTCATTAAAGGCCCTGAAAACCTGTTTTCTTAACCAGCTGTTAATGTGAGCGATGGGGTCCTGCATGGACACACAAAGTTCTGCCAAAGTTGGAACAGTTTTTGTTAATTCATATGGGAGATTTCAGTGTATCTGTTTTAGTTGGTTTGAAGTGGGCGGGCCTCAGTTGGAAAAATGGGATGTCACATACTTCCATGCACCAATCATAATGTAGAAATATTTGAATCACAATCTAATGTCAGTTGTTGTTTGCCTAAGCTGCCAAACCACTGTCAATCAAATGTGATAAAACACCACCTACGCAGTCCTGATTAAGCAAATTAGCTGAGTTCTTAAGTTAAACTTTTAATAAATAATACCATAGAATGCTTTTTTCTGAACTTTAATTTGGATTGTTGCTCATGTAGCATGTATGAATTTAATGTTATAGATTGAACATTGAAACCAAGTTTTCAGGGGCTTTAAGGAACATTCTAACGTTGGCATGTCCCCAAATCTCAGCATTCAAATGAGCCAGTAGAATCAGTGGTAACAAAGTAGGTTAAGGGGGTTTAGATTAGATAATAAACTAGGGGTGTGATATTACAATGCGTGTGGTCATCTGACCACTCATATTATTTGTCCTGTCAGACTTTAATGATGTTGCAATGAAACTGGATTGTAAAATATTATGATAACAGGAATAACTATGTAATATGGCCATAACTACTTATATTGTTTCCCCCTTTAACATCGGAGAATGACTGAAAAAGACCCTCCAGTTGTAAACCCACATGGCTCACCACCTCTAGTCATCAGTGATCCTGGGATTAGCCTCTGCTGGTTATCTGAAGCCACTGATGACAAAGATAGAAAGAGCTAGGCACATTAGATGAGAGTGGTATATTTTTGTACTCTCTGATCGGGTGAAGGAAATGATGGATGGACTAATACCTGCCTGCGTCTTCCTCCTCTCCTGGCTCGGGCTTTATTGAGGTCTTTAGATTCACTTATCTGCAGGCCCCCAGGTTATCTCTCTCTACTCCTTCAATGACAAGTGCCACCTCAGAGAAGCCCGGCAGATGCTCTTTTCCCTAAACAAAGGAATTCACACTCCTGCTTTTTCTTCCTGGAATCCACACAGTTTACATGGTGACAATACAAAAAGTACACATTCACACTACTGATCACACTACAACATAACATATCTTAATGCACATCTGCTGTAAATAAAATGATAACAATTTGCACAATTTAAATAACACAAACAAAAAGAAAATACACAGGCTCCACTTTCTTCTTAAGTAATGCTCTTTTAGCGTTTTTAAAAAAACATATATATTATTTTGTTGTGTAATATGATTTGGGAGTGAATTCCAATCTTGCATTTCTCTGTATATTACTGTACGTTAAACTGATGTTGTTTTGGATTTTGGCAATGTGTGCTCAGTTTCACAAACAACAGATTCATTTTGTTGTAGTGGTGAGCGCAGAAATTGACCACAAATTGCAATGTACCCTGGTTGTTAACACAGAGTTGATTCCACCTTCTACACAGGAGTATTTTGCAAGTAGGAAACTCGCTGCATTTTGTGTGAGCCTGTTGAAAATTCCACTCTTTTGTACTGACCATGTGACTGATAATCATTGTTTTCATTTTTAGTTTTCTTATCTAATTCTGCACATTGGACCGCAACCAAATAAGCAGCAATACCTTTGCATGGGTTTGAACATCTGTGTTTGATGATTGTCAATATTGTGCCAGTTGTCCTTGTTTTCTGCTGCCAGCGCAAACACACAAAGGGTGGAAACTGAGGTGGCAATTCAGCTCCGTTTGATTTGAGTTTATCCTTTTGACCAGGCTGTATTTAAACAAATGGTGTAATCTCACTGACTGGCATCTGTAAGGGGTGACCCAACATAATTGCTGGTGCTTACATTCCGGCTGTAGTTCAGCAAGAATTAGTGTTATGTTTTGAGGAGCCTTTTATTGGTTCCCTGTTTTTTGTTTTGTTTGAGTTGGGAGACACTTTTTACAAGCCAAATTTGTACAACCACATGAATTTTACAAGCACATGATAGAAACATTTGAGCCCCATATCTGTCTTTGCATGAAAATATCAGTTTTGATTGGATTTGGGGGTTTTAGTGTCTCTAGTTGTATCTAAAAACAACCTTAGCAACAACACCCACAATTTCCTTGGTCATCCTATTCAGTCAGATGGGAGCCACACAGAGGATGCTTATCTACATCCCCTCCCACTGCCCCGAGGGAAAGTAGCTCCACTTTTCCCCATATGAGGCTGAATGGTGTCATTATCCAGGATCAAGTCCAGATCCCTGCCACCACCATCACCACCACCAGGCATGACTCGATTAAGTATTGACAGCATGGACTGCTGTCTCTCCTCGCTGATGCTAAACCCACTGGTAGGTGCCACCTGGTGATAGATCCATTCAGTAACTAAATATGTCCCAGCATGCAACACACATACAAACCTTATTACAAGACATACACTCTTTTTTCATCTATTTACCCAGTAAAAATAAACTGTTGTCATTTCTAATAATTAGTGTGGGCGTACAGAGAAATAATTTACTGCTCTGTGGATTATACAGAGTAAATGCACAATGAGGGGGCTTTTATAATGATGAATATTGGCAGATATTATAAAACCAAAAGTAAGACTTCATACCAGGAAGTGTTACAACTAAGGATTTCACTCCAGTGCACTTTTGCCTCAGCAGTAACATTTATATAAGAATCCATGTCAAGAAGTTGCAGGAAAGTTTGCAAGACAGTTGGCAAGTGTGACACTTTGCAAGGAGAAGACAGGAATACCATGATGTCACCTGGCCCGCTTACTTCAGATGTCCCGGCTTCTCTGCCTCAGATGGGGACTTGTTTCAAGGGACGCCCCAGGGCTACGGCGCCTCAAAGTACTCCAAGAAATACCCTTGACCGTCTCGAGAGCACTTCCTCTTCAAAGTGCAGGTGCATTCAAACAAAGAACAATTACTTAGCTGACTGTGCAGCGTCCACAATAATGTGAAATATTTATGTAGGAACTTTATGGTCATACATTGACAAATGTGACTTTAAATCTCAAGAGGTGAAAATCCATAACAGATACAGCATGGAGGTTTCAAAAAAGATGTAAACTTTATTGTATTTCTGTAATAACACGTCTGAATGTTTAAGTCTGAGAGACATACATTTGTAACGCGACTTAAAGCTGCTGTTTTCAATATTTTTAAATTAACAATGGATCAAATGACTGCATGTGAAAGAGGTCATTGTGATGAACCCACAAAGAATTATCCACCAACTCTTTACCAACCACTACTTTACTGTTTTGGTTGACTCTCACTGCTCTAATCAACGTCTTTTCCAGCAACAGCAGGCAGCTGTTTTCAGTGAAAAAGCTCTAAAAAAAAACATTGTATGCTACCTGCCCAACAGAGACAAAGTTACCAACAGGCTGGTGAAGCAGCTAAAGAACATTTTTCCAGGAGTTGGTGGAGACCAAAACAGAAAGTGAATAGTGGGCTTCTCCAGAAACAGGACTCCAAATCAATGCTAATGCTAATTTGTTCTGTTTCTACTGGATGTGTAACTAGGCAGCTGTCTGCTACATGTTTGCCATAACAGCATTATATGGTGATAATATGTTTAAGTCGTGTTTATGGCTTGTTGTGCTGCCTAAAAATCAATTAATGTATGTTCAAGTTTAAAAGTTAGCACATCCATTCATTTTTACAGGCCCCATTTACATTTGGAATTAACATGTAATCTGTATCTGGATACTTTATCTGGATAATGACATCCGATTCACAGGCCTTTGCATTTAGACATGTTATTAATAAGCGTTCTCTCGATTCTGCCCACATTGTGATTGGATGTCAATATGCACATTAGTAAGGGACTACTTGTCAACAAACACGTTGTGTCCCAGGTCAAAGGACACAATGACATGGATGGATGTCATTCTGTTTTTAAATCACTTATTGCAGGGAAAGATCTGCTAGCTGCTGCTACTACTTTCCACTACTACTTTGTATTTTTTGTCGGGCTTGCTAGCAGGAAGAGCTTGGAGTTTGGTGATCCTGCAGCTTGCAGGGTGGATTTTATTCTGTGAATGTGGTCACGCAGTATGGATTGCTTCTACACCTGGCTGAGATCCGATCACAATGCGAACCTCCATATGTGGTCGGGCAGATTTGATCACATTCCGATCTATGTGTTCAGCGTAGCATTAATACACCTGGCATTAATGTTTGTTTTGCACTATTTATATCCAGATACAAGTTGCATGTTAATGTCAGGTATAAATGGGGTAACAGATGAAATTATAGAAGTATTTAAAAATCTATCTATGTTGTGCATGCTGATGATATAAAATGCCTACATTTTCCAGACAAAATGGATAAAGTCACATGGATTCAAATTTTAAGTTGCAGCGTGATAACATCTTCCACACTGCTTTTGTTTTATTTGTGTACTAGGATCTCCATTAATCAGATTGTGATGGAGCATCTTACTGACTACACAACAAGTCCCACAACAAATGCAGATGTTTGAGAGATATTAGGGTATAAATATATATACATATAGGATTAATGTAATGCAGCCCTCTTTGAGGAAGTTGATAGTTTGAGAGATAGACAACAGTGGAAAGTATTTGTCTAAAAGTAAGGGAAAACTGCTGGATCAGCACTGTGATGCATTTTGAAGATTAAACTCTCAAAGAGGAGCCTTTTTTTAAAGTATCTGCCAACTTACATCAATGCATTCTCTGAATCCAATCTAGAGCTAGCAGTCATGGTGACAGTCACTGAGCAAGGGAGAAACAATCGGCTTAAACTCTGGGAAGAATACAGCCTTCTTCCACTGGAATGGATGTAATTTATTTAACAGAGCAGGTGTAAGTCAAAACAATTATTTCTTAAAGATATTTTTGACAATAAGTACACACTAGGCACTGATATCCAAGTAATTACTGTGTGACACAGCTCCTTTAAACCTTCTTTGAAAACAAATTCCCAGTCTGCGAATTTCAACCTTAAATTCATCATGAGTTGAAGGACAATGGCTGATGAAACATTATCCATCTGTTCTGCGTCCACTTGCACTTCTCCCTCTGCCTCTCTCCTTCCCTCCCCTGGTGAGGCTGTGGCGACCTGCGCATTACAAGTAGAAGGCTGATGATTACATTGTTGGACTGAGAGCGATGCTCATGGTGCTGTAATCCCAGCAGTAATCAATATCTCTGGCCGCTTCCCCGTCCCATCCCTTCTACTGCATGTAAAATATCCCCGAGCAACACTTAGCCCACACTTTAATTATTCTCTCAAAGTCATCAGTGGCTGGAACCAATACTGGTCTTGAGCATACTACAAATGAATCACACTTTTTGTTTAGGGTCGGTTTACGACACGAGGGACCGTGACGATAAATGATATCCACTGTGGAAGTTTTTATGTTGGAAGCATTTAGTAGAATTGAGAAAATCATTGTGCATTAGGGAGAAAACAGCCTTTAAAGATGCTTCAATTATGATAAACATATAAGTCCAACTGAAATTAAATAGCATGTTGCAGCATATCTGACAGATATCTGCTCTGTATGTCACATTATATGTGGTCTCTTTTGATAAAGGAGGAGAACAAAGGGGAAAGATTTATATTTTGTATAATTTTGCTTCATGCAAATAGTGGTAAGAATGTTTTTATTTCTTTGTCTACATAGCGAGAACTTCTTTGCAAATAGCCGGTATAATCATTTCATTTTTAACTTATTTGCACAAAGCAGTAACCGCCACCATTATATTATTGGCTGACGGCCAGGCAACAACAATGTGTGACACAAAAAGAGCCACGGATACTGAACAAAAGCACACATTATCTTTTAAGATAACATCTACTTCTCCTCTTGCAAGTGTGGACACGTCTAGCATTGCACCTGCTTAAAGGAATAGTTTGACATTTTTGGAAATGTGCGTATTTGATTTCTTGCCAAGAGTTAGATGAGAAGATTGATACCACTATCATATTTGTCCGTTAACTACTGGCAGCAGCCTTTTAGCTTAACTTAGCATAAAGACTGGAAATAAAGGGGTGCAGCTTGCCTGGCTCTGTCAGAGGGTTACAAAAAGAGGCCACTCTGTAGCCAGACCACTAGCAATTTAAAAATTGCTTTGACAATGGTTTTTGACTGCAAAAAGGGATGCCTTTTGTGATTTCAGTTGGACTTTGAAGATGTGTCAACTAAGTGCTTATTTTTGTCATTTTTATCTTTTTTTTCCTTACAGTTCTTGACCATGTTTTGTGACCTCAAATGTAACCTTTTCAGGCCAAAGTCTATAACCACATATCCGTCTTACACTGTAGACATTGCCCTGTAATATACTCAGGAGATGATGATGAGTCCAAGAGACCTTTTTTTTAAAACACAAAACTTAGAAAGTGATGATGGAAGAGCCGGGAGCTAAAATTAGACCGCTGCCTACTACATATTTTATCTCTGCTCATCACGTAAAGGCGAGCTAGAGATAGGTCAGCAGTCCAGCACTGAGGGAACCTCCCTACCACCATGTACCCGCTGTAGTCACCTTATGCTCAGGTCGCGCTGCAACTTCTTCTGTTCACTTTGCACCTGACTGTCTATATTTGATTAGATTTTGTTTGTGCTTCTGTTGTTGCTGTTGTGTCTTTGAGTTAGAGCAATACATTATGAGCATTTACTTGATATGGATCATTTCACCTTGGCTAATTTAACACTTAACACTGTGCAAGACAGCATTTAGCTTAACCTAAAAAACCTTGAATGTATTATTGTTTGTATTAATTCTATCTATTTAGTCTTCTGCATTGTTACTTTTATTGTTTTGTTTTCCCAGTATGCACTCTGTAACTTAATTCCATGAAAATATTCAGACAGAAAACCAATTTAAGATCTTAAATGTATCTCTAGATGGCTGCAAACAGGTAAAAAGCTATTACTTAGGTTTTTGGCCTCGGTGACCCAACTAAACAAAATTTCTTTTCTTCCAGCATTTATTTATGTTGATGCAGCTATTGATCATGCTCACAAGGAAATTATGTCTCTAGGCTTCAATGCTAGTAGGTGGGCCAGGACATTAATCAGGAAATCAATTGTGCTGTCGATTGGCCTGGCTCTGTTTGGAAAAAGATTGCAATCTGAAGGCTCAGTTGGATTGGAGTGAGAAGCTACTTATTCTGCAATTACACAGCAATATTACAGTTTGTAGGGAATCTGTAGTGATATCAGTTAAAGTGCTAAAGTACTTTGTTGGCTAATATCTTTCTGCAATATCACAGCACTGAAATGTAGAATTATTGGTCATTATCTGTCTTATATATTTTTTATTTATTTATTCATTTATTCATATATTTTTTTGTCAGCGAATCCCATGAAAAGGCCAAAACTAAGAATTAAATGATCCCACTAACAAGTATTACCTATGTAGCCAAAGTCTGATACAGCTTATTTTTCAGTGCTATAGACTTTCAATGTTGTCCAAAAACTATTAAAAACACATTAGTGAACCAGATTGTTGCACTGGGTGACATGTTCTTTCATTACCATGAACACAGTTACAAACCATCCTGCTGCTGAAAATACTCACTATAGCACCAGATGCATTAATCCATGGCTGAAAACTGTCTCCAACAAATGCATTATTTACCGGTGTTTGATGAACGTTTGCTACAAACTACAGTGCCCAGCTGTTTCAGGAAATTGCCAAGCCTTAAAAAAATTGAACTATATGTGGCTATAAAAGATATATCATGTACATAATAACAATGTATTAAATGATGATGTGAAAACAATGTAGTGATGAACCTAACCGAATCTGCAGCTTTATTGAACTTTAGAGCAAGTTTCAGTTCACTGTTTAGCTATCCAGCCCACAACTTTATTGTTTTGGTTCACTCGCACTCAGCAAAAAAGCTCTAAAAACCCCCAGTACACTACACAGACACAGTTAGCGACTATCTGGTGAACATAGTGGAGCATTTAGCAGCTAAAGAGCCAGATATGGGAGATTGAATATTGGACCAGAATGTGACATTATCTATCAACGTGGTTCGGTGGCCAATTAAATATGTGCAAGCGCATATTCCTAGTAGATAACTTTGTAATGTGACAGCCATATTTCTACAGTTTAAATTGTGATTGTCGCAACAAAGATTAAATAATTGCAGAAATGGCTGTCAATCACCAATATCATTTTTGGAGAGTCTAGAAAAGTCCTTTCTCATATTATATGTTATTATCTCACGTTACAGAATAAACCACTGTGCAGTGTTTGGGCGTTTGATAAGCCTTCGAACTGTTACTCCAACTGGACATGGATTGTATTTCATTGCCTCACCAGTAACTGAAGCAACATGCCCCACCACCAATGCAGCCCCTTGCATTTTTTTTTTAATGCAGGGGCTGTTTTCCGGTCTGAACGGCCACTAGTGCGATGCTGGTTTTGTTTTTTTAAATGGGATTTGTTGATAATAAGAAAAATACAAAATAACACCAGTCTCATTACAGCATTTGTTTCAGTATCCACTTTTTGTCAGGCAATATCTGACAACTGACATGGGAATACTCAAATAAAGTGATTTTGTAGAATGTCCTTTCTTTATATTTATTTACACCACACATTCAATAAAATATTAAGCAGCCCATTGTATTTTTAGACTGTCGTCAGTGCAACATAATACCACAATAACCTCAACATGCACTCAGCAAACATAGCTCCTTTTTTCCACTGTAATTTGCTCGACAATCAAATCCATCCAGTGTAATTCCAAGTCACTACCTTTTGTTGTTACAAATCAAGATGTAAGGTGCACCAGTTCAAACATTAACACTACGTCACATCAACATGCAGACCACATGTGGTTGGAATAATGATCAAGAGAACAACAATGCCACTGTTCTTGGGGTGAGGTTGAGGTTTTGTTTTTTTTTCCCCCCTCCGCCACCACAAGGCTCTTTGACATGCTATGAATCACTGGCGTCTCTCATTCCATCTGTCATCTGTCTGTCTCTGTTTCTATCGTTCCCTGCCTGGTTTTCTCTCTTCCTTTGGACAACTTCAAACATACCAGCTCCTGTTGATGGCTACATCTGTCTTAGATGGCTGGTCATTGGAAAATCATAAAGGTAAACTAATTCTAAGAACTGGACAGAACTCAACAATTTAATCCCTTACGACATTTTAGAGTTCTGCCTCTTTCACTAGCCATTCAGTAATTTCACTAAATTATGGCAATCCCACAGTTTTATCATCTTTTTAAACTTTCTCTTGGACACATACGTTTTTCTCCTAGTTGCACACCTTCTCACTTCCTAGCTTTGAAAATGTCCTTGTTAGGGTGGAGTATGCGCAATAAAAAGAACCTGCAGAAACAAGTTTGATTGCACCAAATCTGTCAGGGAGGATCATTATCTCTAGAAAGTTTCCCACAGTGAGCAGCTGGGAAATTGTCAAAAACCATCTTGTTGTGGATGCAAATGAACCCCTTTGAACTCCATGTTATGTATGTAGGTGTTTATGGCTGTCAATCACCATTAACATTTTGAGAGTCTAGCAAATAGTGCACTTCTCATTTCTAGTCACCTTCTGTTGTTTGGATGCTGCAGTGCTGTAGAAAGATTTTGCCATATTCCCTTTAAATCTGGCTAAATATTATGATGAGAGGATTTGTGCATATGATTCCAAATGTTGAAGCACTCAGAGAAGTCTAACACAATCTTGTTTGTTATTATGTGATTTCTCTACTAATGAAGGCTCTAGACTAAAATTGGACAAATGTCAATAGGCAACAGATTATCAAACACACAGTAAAGACGGGTCGAGCACATTTGAAATCGTAAAGTGATTTAGCAATGTATCATTCAAGTTGTAAACAAATGTTTGAAACCTTATAGCCGAGGCGTGCAATCATGAACTGCCAAATCTTAAAAGTTAGTAAAAGAAAAACACCTCATACGGGGTATTATGTAGGCAGTGGCTGTGCAAGTACAGTAGCATCAAGGCATTTATGTGATATGTGATGTTTGTGTGCAGTTTTCTAAATTGAGGATCCAACAACAGAGGATGCTGCATGCTGTACAGATTTTAAAGTGCCCTGAGACAAACCTGCTTCTGCACCTGGATATTCCCATACACATGCGGACACAGGGAAAATACCAACTCTTGGAAGTTACCTTTCTATAGTACTAAATTGTTTTTACATTGTGGTGTCAAACGTACCTGGATTATGTTCAGAGGCAATGTTTGTTTTTTTTTGAGTGAATGAAGCGCTTCATTCTTGTTCCACACCGGAATCACATGGAGGTGGTTGAGGTGGATAGTGGGTATACAGAGCACAGGACTTTGACACAAGAGTCCTGGGTTTGCATCCATACTCCTGTATGTAGGTTTTTAGGCAACAAAAGCGATTTGGTCCAGGTAAGGGAAAGATTGTGGTTTCGGTTAAATGTTGACTATCATGATGTGATTCAAGTCACTGTGGACTTTTTCTGCATTAAACCAGACCACATTCTTTCCCTAACCTCGACCAAGTGCTGCCAGTACCTAAACATAACCATAAAAAAGTTTAATAATGCTGTAGTCACTATGAGTGGATATTGTAAAATCAGATATTTTGGCATTTTCAACATTTTAGCGGCATTATGTTTCCTTCAAAACCTAACTGATGTTGCAAATTAGTTGCATATAAAGTTGCATAATCTTATTCAGTTGAACATGTACCGTTATAATTGTTTAGTTTTTGTTTTCTGTACTACACAGTGCCTGTTTAAGCTTCTACAGTGTGTTTTGTGTCGTGTCACACTACATTTTTTCTCATGTATAGTTCTTGGTTAAACACCCAGAATTAAGATTCTTTGGTGCATATTTATTTTGCAGCATCTTTGCATTACTAACCGAAGGCTGGAGACATAAAGCGTCATTGCAGTGTCTGAGTGTATTGGATCTTTTATTTGTGAAGCTCACGAGTGTCAGAGTAAACACATGGGCACAAATGTTTTCCGTGAAGCACAGATCGACAGTTTTCAAGGCTCTCTTTTTCCGCACCAACCTTTGAGATCATTTCACAAAAGATGGTTTATCTTTCATACAATCATTTATCATCATGTATTCTTTCAGTGAAAAATTCTGTTTCTGTCTCTAACGCGCTGACAAACGTACAAAGCCTCCCTGTAGTTTGGTTGACTCCTGTGTGGGAGATGGATGTGACGAAGGCTCCCTGATGTTTTGGTCGTGACATATTTGGAGCTCAAGAGATGGGAAGATTGGTGAACTCTGAATTTGTAGATTTTAGCAGCCTGACAGTGACTCAACTGTTTAGTTCACAGAGTCGAATAGCACTGTTAATTTTCAGCTTGATTTAAAAAAAGTGATTTGTGTTAGGTTAAGTTATTTGTGAAGTTGTTCTTGAGGTTAGAGTTACAGTTATTTTGGGGCTTTTGCATTGTTGCTAAATTGTAAGAGCACACTCGTCATCATAATATACCCAGCATTATGCTAAAGTGTGTATGCTGAAAAATACAGTATTTAAAAAAGACCTCAAAGGAAGACAGATTACAATAACTTTAAACACAATCGGCAAATAAAGAATGTCTGAAGTTGACGCAGGGGAGAGATTAATGGAAGGAGCGGTTTAATGCTGAATGCGCATCTGTTTATCTGCCGTTTATCTCCAGTGATAATTATAGCCCACTATGCATTATGTGTATTGTTTTGCTATGTAAGTTGAAAGAATTTGTTTCACCACTGGTGCACACTCTGTCCACTCCCTCCATGAAGAGTTGGTTTACCCTGTGTATCACTGCTGCTTTGAAAAAGTCCAACAAATATAACTATAATATAATTCTCACTCTGATTCTCAAGTTGCAACATCACCTCCTATGAATGTCATATGAGCCAGTGTTGATGTAAAATATTGATTAGTGCAGCTTTAAAGGTAGGGAAATATCCTAATCATATAATTATACACTTCTCAACACTGGCTGAGAGACTGGATTTAAACCTGAGCCAGCAGCAAATTCTTTACACACACTTCCACTAACATCTCAGCAGCCTTAATTTTTTTTACAATGCTAAGTGATCACACTACTACATCACACCTGCATTGGCACTGAATGTGAATCAGTCATAAAGAATAGTCATGTGAATGTAATTCATGGGAGGCATGGGTTAAATGTTACGTTGCTGCCAGGAAATCAAACTTAATTAGTATAGATGGTTTCAGTCGCTGAAGTTATTCAATTTTATTAGTTCTTGGTAAGTGTGTATTTCTGGAATGATCCTATTGTATTCAAAAGCCTTTCACTACTGCAGTGAAGTGGAGGAGCTCAGAGGGATCATAAAAGCTTTACATAGCAAAACATTGGTTTATTTTGCCTGTATATATTTTTTATTGTGTATCATCACACAGAAATACAAGCTTTTTGTTAGCACACTCAGACACTCAGGTAATTATCAAAGATGTCTAGTCAATTCAGAAAGTAAATTTCTTCACGTCAGCATCACGTTTGATCATATATTTGTTGACGGTAATGGAATTACATCTGTTGGGAAAGAAGCTCTGCAAAAGGATTTCAGTGGAGTTTTCTAGAAGAAACTTGTTTTACCAAAGAAAGAAAATAGAAAGTATGTGATTTCTCTATTACATTCCCCCTTTTCCATCCCATAATACCACTGAAAAGTCATTTTTTAAGTTTGTTTTTGTCATTGCATTGTTTGCATTTGTTTTTCACCTGCTGGAAACAAAATATGGTAGTAAATAATTAAATTAATTAACCTAAAAACCAGAGTGCCTCCCCCAACAGGTGCCGATTAAAAAACATACAAGCAAAGTTGCAGGTTGCCAATGCAAGTCCCTGTCACCTGCACTTTAAATACAGTCTGGACTCCCTACCTGTTGCTCTGGACTAATCAGTATAACGTGAACATTCTGTAGTTCTTCATGTGCCTTTACACTATCGCTTTGGCTGTTCAGTAATTGTTAAAAAATAACTCCAAAGCAGCAAAGTCCCCCCATCTTTCCCTCACACAATAACCAGCAGGTGAGCCCATTAAAGGTGATGACACTTCAAGCAATACTGGACCGTGAAGGGACTGTTCTTTGCAGCAGAAAACATGCTGCTGTGTTGCTTCACAACACCTGTGAAATGCACATTTCAAAACACATTTCCAAGGAAGTAATTCAGTGAGACTTTTGCATATAATCAATCCTTTGTACATGAGGACTGTAAATAGAATTGCTCCTCTAGACCTCTCTCGATGCCTACGACCACCACCGAACTCCCATATTAGTTCTGCTAAGTACTTAGCTATTGTTAGTAACTATGCCAGGCTAGCCACATTTAGCAACTAAAATATTTCAGAAAATACATTGCGGGCAAAAATAAGGAAAATGTTAGTTTACACAAACATTGGTCATCTCTTTCAGGTTATGTTCAGGTTCAACTCTGGGTTTTCAGTACTACGACGGTGGTTCACTTCTTACCGGGGTAAATCGTCATGGTAACTTATGCTGCACGGCAAACCTGCTCCGGAGCAGGTTATGTTCGAGATAACAGATCAACGCGTACTAAAGCACCGCCTACTGACCAATCAATTCTCTTGGAAAATGACATCACCAATAGAAAAGAAGTGGAGCTCGGTACGTGGATCGTGAAGATCGTGAGAGGAACTCTTTTTATATGAGAAATAGTTTCTCATCGGATTGACCGACGTATCTGTGTCATTCTACAACAGAGACTGACTGAAGCACTAAAGCTTTGTACTTATAAGAGATGAATGTAAGCCTATTTACCACTAAATTATGTTTTTATATTATTTTTTTTTGTCTGTTTGACACCACCGGGGTTGCAGCTGAAAGAATCAGGCTAAAATTGTCAAACACTCCATAAGAACATCTAAGCAACACATTAACTTAATGTAATACTGCTGACGGGGCAGTGATATTATCAGCCTGTTAATTTACTTCACACAGTCGGGTTTTTTTGCCAGCTGTCCTTTCTGCATTCAGCAGCTGCAGCTGTGTTGCTTTTAGCCTGGAGGATGTTTAAATTCTTTGTATTTCTCTAATATTACAGTTTGGTCTTCGTTTGTAAAGTATGCCGCTCTGCTGCCAGTACACCTGTCATGTTTGTGATTGGTCATATGCTGCAAACACCGCCCCTTTCATGTGAACGTGCTCGTGGCTTGATTGGGAAACCCTAGGTTGACTTATCGAGTTGATAACCAGCGTCGTGTGACTGCTTAGCGGGATCGCGATTGTTAGGCTTAGTGAAGCCAGATAACGAAAAGAGATCCTGGGTATGTTGAACTTGCTTCGTAGTACAGGCCTCTGGTCTATTGACTTGGCTTTGACTAGCTTTAGTGGGAAGCTGAAGCATAAATACTACCAAGCTCTGTATCTGTCAACAGCTGGCAGCTGTATCTTCATCATACTGGCTAGATGTTTAAAAGTCGATCACAGAATTAAACCCAGAGGCAGAATCAGGAGGCAAAACAGGTGTGGTGAAACCAGCCTTCACTTGGATGTTAGGCAGGCATACAGCTGGAAAAAAGAAAGGCAAGGAACTCCAAAGAGAATACGGTTCGCAGGCAGATGTTCATAAGAACGTGTGTGTGGAAGCAAAACAGAGTTAAGGCTGAGAAGTTCAGAAAACATAGACAATCAGCAGCAAGAGACTGGCAGCAACTGAGCTACTGAGAGTAATTACTGATGAGGAGAAGCTGGGTGGGCAGGTGACTGGGTCAGGTGATGAGCAGGAGCAGGGAAACTCAGTGGTGACGGCTGGTGGGCAGGTGAGTAATGGCAGGTCAAAAACAACAGCTGAGGTTAGTGTGCCGAACACTGGAATTATTGCGAGGAGCTACAAGCAGAGGGAGGAGAAGAATAAACAATAGAAAAAACAAATGGCATCTAAGATGGGAAGCAGCAGTGAAAAAGCATGAAGTAGTTACTGGTGCTCATTTAATTATATAATCTTGTTACATCCACTTGAATGTACACATCTTTACATTTCCTCAGCGATACACTTTAAACCACTAATCAACTTTATTTTATGTGTTATATGTTTTTTAAGTGTCAAGTAAGCCATCATATCTACTGCAGTTAGTGTAATGGGAAGTTGTGCTGCTGTAGAAATGCAGTTTCCAACTCTAACAGACCTTTTCACAGCAGACAAATTGTGACTTGTCCTGGCATGAAAAGCACAGGTGTAACTAATAATGTTAACGACGGCTCTGTTCCATTAAGTGATCCAGTATGCCGTTCCAGTGAGCCAGCATGCACAATACCCCGACCCTGAAACTAGACTCCTAAATTAAATCCGGTCGTTATTAATGTTATTAATTACACCTGCTGTGCTTTTCCTGCTAAATGTCAAAATGTCTGCCGTGATAAAGGTCTATAGTATATTGCTTACTAATGTTCCCAACAGGAGACAAAGGGACCAAATTTAGCCAAACTCACAATGTATTTTTTCCATCATCCACCGATGTCAGCATGTGTTGGATGCAAGGTGGTCAACATACAGTATAATGATGGATTTACCAGGTGCGTATTCAGTATATTATTCTTTTGTAAGGAATTAAGGCCTTTACACAAGGGAGGTGTTGTTTTCTTGCGATTACTTTGCTTGTCAATATATTTTTTTGACCTCTTGTTATAATATACTGTATTATATATTACGCGGCGAAAAAGCAACATAATTTCTTTCAGAACAAGGCCGATTTTTCTGAGCTTTCCCACGGCGAATAAAGGCATCAACCAAGCATGTTGTGCAGAACAGATGTTACATCACAACTCTGGTCCTGTTGATTGTTTGTGTTTCTTATCACCCTGTATTATATGACAAAGGACACTTATATTATAAAGACAATGAACTCAAGGACAACATGTGGAGCAGCACCGCCGGATGGAGGATAGTGAGGAGATTAGTTTACTTTTGGATGTAGTAGAGTAAATATTTGCATATTCTTTACATCCCCGGTGTATAAAGTAGGGATGTGATTTTTCCAGATTAATCCGGAATTCCGGATTTTCCGACCTGAAAATGTGACCCACGTGAATCATGCAGATCCGTAAAAAAATTAAAAGCGGGGGTGGGCTACGTACTGTAACCCCCATTCTATGAGTATAGGCTCTTAAATTACTCTCTGTTTGGTCCACGATATGTGCGCGATGCTTATCGCCGTGTTGACAGCTGTTCTGGCAGAAAACCCTGCGCTGGAGCGCAGAAGGCATTCAAGCAAGCTAGTGAGTGAATGAGTGAGTGAAAGCTAAGTAGCTAAAATTACTAGCTAGTGTTTGCTTATCTGCTAAGTTAATAAGCTAGTTAATGTAGCCAGCTGTCGTTGGTGGTAGTCTAGACACATGCAGCACTTGGCTGTATGAATGGTTGCTTTTCAAGTAACGTTAATCCTTATGATTACTGTGTTTAATCTGATTGCTGTGATTAACCACATTTAGATAATAGCTTGATTGAAGAGTTTACATGGTTCGTAGTAACGTGATTTCCCCAGTAACCCTGGGTTTACATCAGTTAATTGGATACTCGATTAGCTGTTTTGTAATTGTGGCAGTGAGGACAGTAATGTTAGCTGTGTCTTTCTGCTTCGGCTCTAGTTTGTCTGTCTTGTTGTCTGTCTTGCACAAAGCAGATAGTCACACAAATAACGTTAGTCAGACTGAATGTAAACATACACATTATTGTGTAATGTAAATGTAATTACAGCACTATAGTTATCCTGCATTTCTATGTGAGACCAAATGAAGGGAATTGACAGACTATTACATTCTGAATTGGGGGGGGGGGGTCTAAAATTTCCTTCTTTTTTGGCCTTTGCCAATCACATGCCTAATGAAGGCCTTTTCAGCTAATGCCTTTCTCAGTATGTAGGCTTCTCTCTTCAACCTCTATGTAACAGTGGTTATGATACAGAAAATACTGGACATGCCCCCTACGACTGACAGCATGCAGTGAATAATTAGTGAAGTGTTCCTTTAAGGGTGGATAATTGTAAGGGAGAAGGGGGCCTCGAGAATGAAAATGGAAAAGCCAGAGTTATTTTGGGATTTTTGGAAATCTTAAAATTAATGGGTTTTTTTCTTTACAAGAATTAATTCAGCACAGATAGAAAATTGGCTTATGGAAGTAATTACTATAGTATTTCAGTGTATTGTGCTAGGCTTTTATGTGATTGGAAATGGATTTGGATTTCAAATATTTTGTATAATTAATGTCTTTGCTGGTTTGTTCCTCCTAAATAAAGTATATACAGTAGTATATATGGATGTGGAAATGGATCTGCAATGTCAAACAAAGGTAACAAAAGCTTTTTACATGTAGAGTCATGGAAGAGTTCGTCCCTATTGTTTAAGAAAATTTGTGGCTCACATCGTGACTTGTGTGAAAACCCACAATGCATAAAACAAACATTTGTCACCAGATAACGCTGCGCTGTATATCTCTGCAGGGTGTCCCACATTAGTCTGTGGAGTAATGGCCACCACAGGGAACTGTTTCTTCACCCCCTAATGTGTAACATCATTCTTTAAATTTAAATATCCTATTACAATTCAATAGATGGAGAGAAAAGGGATGAGCATCTGAAGGAAATGCACTGGACCTGCCCGGGAATACTAAACAGATTATACATATGCGTAGGGGCCAGCGCTCCTCGGTGAATAGAGAGCTATGGATTTGCCCAGACTCTGTCTCTGGCATTTTAATCCAGTGTGGAGATTAAAGCAGTAATCCACCTTCATTTCAAATAATTTGACACAAACTGTACACCAGGTTCTCGCTGTTGCAGGTTTGGTCTTAATATAATTTGAGAGTTTTAATAAATATTGTGTAGACACATTTCTACTGAAGGACAAATGCAATGTTCAGTGCCCTTTCTATTTTCAGGCAATGAGATTTTTAATATAACTTTAGTGAGGGAGGAGTGGGTTTGCACATTATGTTTATGATTATTCGAAGTTGTCTTGACGTGCTTTTGACATGATTTTTTCATCACCAAAATTGAATCAGATCTCTTGTGCTAATGATCTATAAAGTCTCTGCATATAAATTTAAGTCATGGGCATTTAGATTTACGAGTGTTATTGTTCCCGAATCAACCCAAAATTCTCAGCTGCACAGAGGAGGATGACACCAAATGTTTTGGAGTGAAGCATTTTGCATCTTTGAGCTCCAATCTTTAGTTCCCCAGGGCAAAACATAGACCTGTCTCTCAGGTGTTGCTTCAAATGTATATGACTGCTAGAAATCTTGTGTCACAGATAGCTACTGAACTTAATGTTGTGACATTGTCTCGTGTGCTGTGTTGCTGGTACTGTCTTCATGGCTTTTGCCGTTTCTGCTCATGCGGGCCGAGTGTCTTCCACCATCTTCAGGAGGCATCAAACGAGAGTTGTTTTCCTTTATCCTGGACCTTGTGCACTGCAGAAATGCCTATAGATTAAATATCTGCTTGCTCAGTTTATGCTTTGTATTAAAATCTCACTTGCATTAAGAATTTTTAACCAGTACTTTTAAAACATATCTATCTGTCTGTCTGTCTGTCCGTTTTGGGGTTTGCTTTACATATGCAAATGTGAAATGGAAAGAAGGTATTCTTTTCTTCATTCCCTGTCAGAAAGGACACTATGGGGTGAATCTTTCCTCTGTGATAGCCTCAGGCAGTCAGGATCTCACTGCTATCAGCATGCTCCATCTTTATAATCCTGCCTTATTCAAATGGTGACTGTTTGCCAAATGTTGGTATGTTTTATTAAATCCTCATGTCTTTGGATCCACGTGGCTGGATCACGGAGCTGGATGAGACACCGCCACAACAAAAAACAATCACATTTTTAGACACGTATTGAAATTAGACTTGAATTAGACTTTCAGCTAATCTCATTTTTTGATTTTCAGAATTTAAGCTTTAATGCCTCTGAATATATTTTTAACACCCAAAGAGTTAAAGAGTTTGGGAAGAATTACAAAAGAAGTGCCCTTGTTAAAATATTCATGCATAAATGATTCTGGAAGGGAAAGGATGCTTTTAGCAATATCCAAACTACTCATATCTGCATTAAACATTCATTTAATAATCATCATCAGCACAGTGGAATAATTTGCATTGTTTCATGGCCTCTTTATACAAAATAACCAAGCGCAGTTATGCATATATTGTAGACACTGCACAGATTGTTGCCCTTGTCTTTACTTTTAAGAGTAACGAATCATTGTGCAGAAAATGAGCTGGCTTTTCTATGCAAGTTAATGACTTGTTATCAGCAGCTACAGGACAATGAAGATGATACATTTCATCCATGCTTGAGTATTTTATTATATGCTTTCTATATACTTAATGAATCAATTTAACCCACCTTTAATCCAATAAATCACTACAGAAGCAAGGCCAGTGGTGGGCTGGCTAACATATCAGACTGGAGCTTTAGAATTTAGGTCACGCTTCATGTTTCAGCTGATACTGAAAATACATTAATATTGAAAAAATAATAATAATAATAATAATATATATATATATATATACCCTCTACATTTTTTGTGCGTATGGCTTTGATCACAAGTGGACATCTTTTTTTTTCTGCTCTGTGTGCCATCTTCAGCTCAGAAGAAAGCCAACAGTCAGGAAAAGCCAAGACAGCAAAGTTTTCAAGAGGATTACAGGCAGACTTTGTCAAACAACCCAGGACAAGGAAATCACTTTCACTAATCCCACTCTCTGATGTCCGCCCCACAAAATGTCCCTTTCATCAGCAATAATTGAACATTGAGCAGACTACTATTGTGCTGGAGTCATTTCCTATGCCCTTAGCCTTTTGACTTTCAAAGTATCTTGTCTCTCTTCGATTTGGAAAATGTTCTGTCAGTGCTCTGATACTGTACGTTGAGTGATTCCCTTACAGTGCTGCAGGATGTAGCCTACAAATTTCTGTCCACATCTAAATTAGCCGTTTCAACTTAAAGGGAAACTCCGGTATTTTTAAACCTGGGCCCTATTTTTACAAAAAGAGTAAGATCCTTTTTGTTTAACCAGAAACAGAAAGTCTCGCTCAAGGAAAAGTCTCGCTCTGAAATCTCGTGAGAGGTTTAGTTGTTGCAGAAAGACAAAAGGATCATACTCTTTAACAAACGTTGTGTCTCTGCAGGGATCCTTTCCATAATGTTGTCAGACAATTCGAATAACAGTCTGAGCCTGTCAGAGGCAAAAACAAGCACTTTTTGTGGACGTACTTTTCGTACTTTTTTGCAGATGCCGGCGGAGGCGATCTACTGGACCATTTACAAAACTAATGGTAAGTATTGATCATTTTGACCCCAAAAATTGTAAAAATAGGGCCCAGGTTTAAAAATATCAGTTTCCCTTTAAAGTATAATAGCCATGCCTAGTTACGGTTGCTAAACTATGACTGGACGATCGCTATTTGGGGAATAGGTCTAGCAAACGGTCTATTCCTTAAAATCATCATACTAAACTCAGGTATTGCGCATTTAATCCTATGTGAGTCCTTTGACCTTGTGCTTTCAGACTTTACTCCAACTAAAATTTAGTAAGCTATTTCAGTTTAACCCAGTGTAGCTCAATTCAGCAGTGCCTGCATGTGGACCCCAATTTCAAAGTGCTCTATGCCACACTCAGTTAGTGAAATGTCAAAGTGGGCTTTGGGTATTGCTCATGCATTTACACGGAAAGACAGGGTGTTAAAGTTTATACATTTGGGCTTGTTGTTTTGTCTTGTTTCCCCAGCAGCAGGGAGTTCTCAGGCCCTGCCATCTTCACACGTGGTTTAGCCTGCGGCACTTTAAACCCCCTCCACGACACACACACACATACACACACTCACTGCTCTCCTCCTCTTTCTCTCTGTCTTTGTTTTTCTGTGTCTGTCTCTCCTTCTCTCTCTCACCTTCTTTCTTCCCCTGTTCAGTGTTCAGTTAGTGAATCCCTCAAGTCTATACCGGACCACTTCCTTTGACACACACAGCAAAAGCCTGTCTTTCAGCTCCTGCAGTGACAGGATGAGGCCAAGCTTCCCCAAAAGTTGTGTGGGTGTACGTGAGTGTATGCAAGATTGAGCTGTGTGAATACAGTACTTCCTTGCATGCTTTTGCATGCATGTGATGTCACTTAAGTTAAGGTGGCCATATATTACTCACTGTCAGATCATTTTTATGGAAAGAGTCCACAACACATGCAGTGGTTGAAATGCTATGTGCATATGAACTATAGTCAAATTGTTCATAGCTAATGTAATAGCTAATTGATCTAAAATATCACATGATTGGTTGTGTTGCTTTTCTCTTGCTTTTCTAGTTGCCTTTTTTAATCCTTTTTTCTCAGTGCTAGGCTGTATTACTTTTTACAATCAATGTATTTGGTTAAAACTAGCCCTGATGCAGGACCATCACACTATGTATCACTGTCCTGGGTGGCTAGCAGATGAAACCTGAACATTTTAGACACTCAGGTATTCATAAAATTTGTAACAACAACAAAACTCACCAGAACTCACCGGAAATAGGCAATAGGCAACGATGCCACAAGTTACGTTACATCAATACCACTGATTAAAGTGGCAGTTTCATCACATAGTTTCCGGCCACCAGAGGCAGCACTGAGCATGCTGATGCTGAGCACTTGGCTGATGAGCAAGTATGAAATCCTATTTTATTTTACAAGGTTTATATTGGCTTTAACTGAAGTCATCCCATCTTGTTTTTTTGTCACTTTACATCAGCCTGACATTGAAGTTTTCCAGCTCATTTAATCTTCCTATAAGTCTCTAAGAAGATTGGCTGTGGTGAGCTTGTATTCGATATTGTCGCCGTAACAAATTTTATGAATATCTGAGTGACTGAAATGTTAAGGTTCCATCTGTTTGCAGTGTGATTCATAACATGATGGATGGACATGATGATAAAACAAGCCACTTAATCCTCAGTTTGAGTCCTATTTGTCATTATCATTACCTTAAGCATTGTTTGTTGTCAAGATTTTATCGCAACAATGTCTGGTTTTCCTCTTAAATTGTAATGTGCTCCTCCTAAAGAAATTAAAGAACAAAGTATGTGAGTGCCAGCATGGCTCTGTGATACACATCAGTTTCTGAGTATAAATACATATAGAAATGTTTAAAAAAATAAAAATAAAAACCCAGCAGTGCTCATTCAGCAATTTCTTTCAAATGTTGTAGTGAAAAAAAAGGAGTTATGCACATGATCAATTCATTCTTTATCAAAGTTAAAGAGGATTAAAGCAGGTGACTTCAGTTTCTGCCATGGGTGGGTATTTTCAAAAGCAATCAGCAGATAATGTCTCTTAAAACAGCAATTGCGTTTACTCTCCTCTCGCTTTGACAATGTGCAAGTATGCACTGCGACATCACTGTGGAAGGACAGAGAGGATTTACAAATGAGTCACAAGGTGATTGTCTTCTACCGTTGCACCTTCACGACAAAATACTTGAGAAAAGAGGAGCGTCTGGACAAATTGCCTGGTTGACTTTGCGCCTCTCTTCAAGGGCATTTGCTCCACCCTTACCTCTTCGTCTCTGCAGGCTTGACTGGTGCAATGGAACAAAAACGTTGACACCTTGTTTCAACAAATGAGAAATGACAAATGCATAAATCATTCAGGCTCTGCCGCGTAGAGATTTCAGTTTGACACAGTCTCAGGCTGTTTGATGCTCCACTGATGAAAAGCTTCCACGGAAGCCCACGGAAGACTCCTGCCACTGCTGATGTGCTAAAATGGTCACTGCTGTTGTTCAAGCCTAAAAGCTACATCATCATAAGACATGTATGTTGCTAGAGACTTGACCACACTCTGCAGTTATACACATTTAATCATTCATGCATCTTACTTGAGAACATTATTAATCTGGTCAATATAATTTAAAAATAAATACTGTGAATCAATAAACTAATGTAAGAATTGAGTAATTCAATTTCTAACACATTAGAGCCTTATTGTGACAATATTGCTACTATATTGTGCTTGACCTCAATAGTGAAAGACTCCTTTCTGTGTCAGAGGTTAGTATTCCTCTGTGAACTGAAACAATATGTGAGATTTCCAGAGAGACTTCGTCTTATTGAATGAAGATATATAATGATACTGCAGCTTAGAAAATATTGTAAACACACACCAACCCAAAGTGGTTCAATATTTGCTCTTTGCCGAGATAACATGATGAAAATACACCAGTATAAACCTGAGAATATACTGTTTAATTTGTCCAAAAAAAAAAAAAAAAAAAGGAAATTTTCTTCCGGTTTCATTAACTTGCAAATCAAGCAACATTTTAATTATTCTCATAGCACGAGTATGGATCGCAATTACTGTAATTTCAATTGCTTGCATTTCTAAGAAAGATACTGTATTTCCTACCAAGACCAATATTCCACAGATGTACCAATCTATCTTCAAGCCCATCCAATTATCTATTTAGCCAAACGTATAATTACTCGTCTGTGTGCCAAGAGTGTTTATTAGGATTCCTTACACACAAATTAAATTGCCCATAAACAATTTCTAGGAGCCATTAGAGCATCTCAAGAAATGATTCACTTAATGAGGGGGCGGGATGGGAATGTTGAGATGGGGGGTTGTAGTGAATACGCAGCATCCAGTGACATTGGGGAAATAGACAATTAGATCTTGGCAAGCTAAACTGCTATACACTATCATGATGGCTTGTTTGAAATCAATGTAACGAGCTGCATGTAGAGTGTTGTAATAGTTTTTTAGTTTTTTACAGAAACAGATGGAAATAACCCCTCCCATGTGCTGTTTATGAATGAGCCGAGTTGGATTTTAAAGCAAAAAGGCTGAGGGGGAGCACACTGTATCCCACTGGCTTTATCAAGTGGGCATCTTCCTGTCACTGACGTCTTGTTGAAGTTGGTTCAAGACGCCTCCAGAAGGATAAACAGTATGTGTGTGAGTGGAATAATTAATCTGTGTAGCAGCTGTCCCTCATTTATGATGATTGATTTACCCACTCACTACCCTGCAGTTGTAGATCTCCAACACAGAATATTTATTTGGACTGAAATATACCTCTGGAATAACCCAGTCAGCGGTGGAAGAAATACTCACATCCTTTACTTGAATACCCAATTACAAGTAAAAGTACTGCATCAAAACTCCTGCTTAAGTAAATGTACATAAGTACTAAAAATAAAAGTAACTGTTCTGCAGAAAAATGGCCTCTATAACTGATGTTATTATTACATTAAATAATAATGTGTTAGCAGCATTTTAGCTAGTTTTTACTACTTAATATACTGTTTAGTCCAGTGGTTCTCAACTTAGGGTCGGGCCCCCACCAAAGGGTCACAAGATAAATCTGAAGGGCCGTGAGATGATTAAAGTTCTGCTGCACAACTTTGTAAGTTTTTTTTTTTTTACTTTTCTCCAATCTCTGGTTGTTGTTGTTTTTGATAATTTTACTGTGAACAGTTACTTAAAAAAATAGAAGTTCAGAGGGAAAATGTCTCTTTGGTGGAGCTGCTTACAACTCATAGACATCTGAAACAAAATAAGGGGCTCCAACCAGACACAGATTTTTTTTATAAGGGGTTACAAGCTGGAAATTTGGGAATCACCGATTAAATCTTTAAGAATGTTTTGTATTTTATAAGCTTATCCTGTGTTTGTTAGTGTGAAATCTTAACTTGCAAGGTAACTAGTAACTATAGCTGTCAAATAAATGTAAAAATATTAATATTTCCCTCTAAAATGTTGAGGAGTAGAAGTAAAAAGCATAGTGCCTCAACATTTTGCTTAAGTACTTAATTACTTTTCACCACTGAACCCAATGAGAACTACAGTGTGTATATTAAACGAGCCAAGCAATGAATGAATTTCCTAGCTACCCTTTAGAGAGTACATTACCATAATTCTAATTATTATTTAAATTGTATGCTATCATTATTTCTATAATATAAGTGAGAGCCAACAGAACAGTATACAGTATGTGTTTTGAACTTCTTCCAAACAAACCTTGAAGAATAAAACTTTGACCACAAGAGGTACTGTCATAACTTATTCACTAGCAAGTCAGGACTCGTGTTTTGACACCTAACTTCAAAGTATCTGGATTCTATTTCATGTTGGCATTGGAGGAAAGTCAAAAAGGATGCCAAATGCAAAATCCGTCACCGAGGTCAAAGCTTCTCCCCAAGATGACAGAGGGGTCGACAGATTCATTGTCAGTGCAGAGATACAATGCCACCTGTCCTTGAAATCCTGTTCTAAGCATTAGCTTTGTCTTTTCTATCCGGCGTGACCAGCTCTCTTTTCTCTTTAGCTGCTCTTTCATCTGTTATTTAATGGAGGGATTGCCGACATGAAAGACATGACCACTTTGCCTTTCATCACAATGACATCATCGCTCTGGCTATACCTGAGAACTTGTCTCATTAAAATGAAATGCTGCATATTAAGAACAAATCCTATATATCACTCCTGTTGTTGAGGAGAGTTCAATCAACAGCTCTGATTAGACTTAAGAGTTTGGGACATCATCAGGGGGTCTGAAGCTCATGCATTGAGCTTTTCCTCTAAGTCTAAGATTGCACAGCCCTTTGAGGCAAATTTGTGATTTGGGGCTCTATAAATAAACAAGACTTGACTTGATTTCACTTTGTAACTCCGAATTTTCAGATTGAATCTTAAAGGAAAATTCTGGTTTGGTTTTTCTTTCATAGTTTTGGTCATAATTCCTATTGGTTATGATAACATTGTACTCCCCAAAGTAAATCCACAGATCTGGAAACATGGCGGCATCGCTACCACAAAGTCTGACAGGAAACGAAACACAAGCAGTCAGACAATGAGACAAGTAGTAAACAAGCACATCTAAACCACTTTATTTATTTGGGGAAAACCCAAAGTGAGCGCGCCTTAAATGGCAATAATAATGCCTCATTGCACAGAAAAACGATGTGAATGCCCAGGATGTTGGTCTGTAAAATGTGATGGATGTTTACAACAGACAAAATGGGTAATCATTTTACCAATGAAGGCAAATTTGACCAACCTGGAGGTTTGTTTAAAAAAACCCTCTCATTGTCTGATTGCTTGTGCTTCTTGCCCTGCATGTGTTTTTTAACTTTTGTTTTTTTTTAGCAATGTTGCCATGTTCCCAGATTACAGAAGTTAACTCTATAAGAAAAATGTTATTTCCTATAGAAAAGATGAATATGACCCAAGTTATAATAAACTGTAATGATCCTTTAACTATCTGGTTTCTGGATTTTAGAGTTGTTCATGATTCCATATGAACTTGATTTTCTAAAACAAAGGTTTTGTGAATTATTCTTTATATTATTAGGGCCCGAGCACTACCGTGCGTAGGACCCTATTGTTTTTCGTCGGATTCTTCTTCTTCTTATTATTTTTTGTCCGAAAGAATCGCTATTTTGAGGCCCTAAACATGCGCAAAAACTCACGAAATTTTGCACACACGTGGAGTATGGCAAAAAATTTTATATTTCATAGGTCTCACATAGGTCTCACACATGGCAAAATGGCTCAGTAGCGCCCCCTGCAAAGTTGATAAAAATTGGCCCCCGCGCCATGTTTCACCTACGTGCACCAAAATTGGTATACATGTATATCCTGCCGGGAAATACGAAAAACTCCATAGAACCCATATCCTAAAACCAACAGGAAGTGAGTTATTAATGATGCAATTTCCATTTTTTCATGATTTTATGGCTTTTGGACCCTCTATACTTTTGCGAACTTATCCTACAGATTTTATCAGATCGCCTTCAAACTTGGACCATGGCTCCTCGACAAGATGGCCATCAAACGATACTCGTGGATTTTTTCTAAATTCAACGGTCTGCCCGTGACGTGGCGTGGAATTTAGGTGTTTCGCCACCAAACAGGAAGTGCTTTATAACTTCTCTGTACATTGTCCTAGAGGCCCCAAACTTTACACGTGTCATGACCCCCCCGCCCTGAACACGTCTATATAGTCATTTACGGCCACACCCACGGCGCCACCTAGTGGCGGCAGGAAGTGTCACATTTTACAGTGTGACATGCATCTCAGAGTGGGTTGAGCAGAACAACCTCAAAATTGGCCCATAAAGCCTAAAGACATTGATGATGCTGTACAGTGAAAACTGTGACTGGTCGCCAGAGGGCGTGGTCACGGCGGCGCGGCGAATTTCGATGTTCCATCAGGAACAATCAAACTGCTGTAACTCGGCTAAAAATGATCGGATCTTTTTCATATTCCACACGTGTCATGACATTCCTGCCCCCAACACATGTAGGGGTCAATATCGAATCAAAGTCATAGCACCACCTGTTGACAACAGGAAGTTACACGCCCACTACTTTTAATCAGTACTCCTAGTAGGTTAACCAGATCCACATCAAATTTGGTGAGGATACACTTAAGACCTTCATGATGCTTCACTGTGAAGATTGTGACGTTTCATCAAACGCCGTTTCCGTGACAACGCCTTTTCGCCATAAACAGGAAGTGGCTTATAACTGGCCTGTACATTGTCCTACAGGCCCCAAACTTGCCATGTTTCATCACCCCCCCACCCTGAACACGTCTATATGGTCATTTACGGCCACACCCACAGCGCCACCTAGTGGCGGCAGGAAGTTACACGTTTTATAGTCTGACATGCAGCAGCTTCCCTCTGCTCTGCTCTGCCTGTCTGTCTGTTGTAGCTGACATCTTGTGTTGTCACACACGCACACAGACACACACACGCGCACACACACTGTCCCGTGCTTTCCTTCGCCGCCAAACAGGAAGTGGTTTATAACTGGACTGTGCTTTGTCCTAGAGGCCTCAAACTTAACACGTTTCATGACCCCCCGGCCCTGAAGGCGTCTACATGTCGATTTTCGACCACTGTCATAGCGCCACCTACTGACAGGAAATGACACGTTTTACAGTCTCACATGCAGCAGCTTCTCTCTCCTCTCCTCTATGTGTGTCTGTGTGTTGTACCTGACATCTTGGACACACACGCACACACACGCGCGCGCACACAGACACTCACACTGTCTTGTGTTTTCGTTCGCCGCCAAACAGGAAGTGGTTTATAACTTCACTGTACATTGTGATAGAGGCCCCAAACTTCCCATGTTTCGTGACCCCCCCCCCCCCCCGCCCCGCAGGCGTCTATATGCAAATTTTTGCCCACAGTCATAGCGCCCCCTACTGACGGCAGGAAATGACACCGGCAGGAAATGAAACGTTTCGTAGCCTGACGTGTCGTGAGGCGGCGGACGCTGCACTCCCCGACGTGCGCAGGTGTGCGAGGGCCCGTTCATCGCTTTAATATTATATTTGGAATTCTTATTTACCATGCACACAAATTGCTTTCCAGACCTCCAAATGTATCATATCGTATCATAACACACGACCCTCCAGCACTAGAATTTCTAGCATTTTCTGTTATAGTCTGTTTGTGAGTGTTGACTGCATCTTCCTCACATTCCCTGCTGTTCTCTGCTTTTCCCTCAGTATCGCAGCTTCATCAGTTTCAGTACAAGCAGGTGTTTTTTACAAGATGGTTATCCCAACTTTGCAGTCCTCCTTATCTGGATCCTCATAAGACCTTTAGGACCTGTGTATTTGTAATGGTCTTTAAGTACTTCAGGAAAAAAGGCATCTTTGAGACACAACAAAAAAAAAAAAAAAGTATAATTCATATTTATCTTGGACTATCTGTGTGTTTGAGAAAGGGAGGGAAAGAGAGGAAGAAGGTGTTGCTGTGTGCGTCTTCTTAATGTTATTAATTACAAGGATCAGACATGCAGTAACATTAGTGGTTTCACTTTAGATTTGAACATTTATTGAAGAGAACCCCTTTGAACTGCTGCACCAATTTTAACAGAAGCTTTCTCTTCTTTTATTGAAGTAGTAATGTTTCGCTGTACTTGGTCCCCCGGAGACTTTAGAGACATCTTCAGTAGAACACCTGCCCTTATCAGTGTGCTTGACCTATTTCCCCAGCTTCTTTGCTTCATCCCTCCCTCTGTACTGCTTGGGCTACAGAGGACAGGTAATCCCATTGACACCAGCAGAGACTGATGTAGTGCACCTGTGATCTGGTTATCTTGCCCTATCTCGATCGCAGACAAAGCTGGCAGCAAACCAGCGAGGTTCTTGTAAGAGTTATAGGGTTGTCATAGATCACTGACTAGTGTTTGGCTAAGTGAGCATTAAACTGGATGTTATTAGGGATAACATTGCATGGCAGAGTTTAATGATGCTGCTGATAATGTCTACAGCCATGTTAATCTTGCAGCGAATGTTATGCTGCTAGGGAGGCGACAGAAATTCAAGGTAAAAGAGTCCTGTAGGTATTAATGGAATCACTGTACTAGAGATAAAAAGAAGACCTTGACTATATGCTTTAGCAACACAGTATGGACCATATTATATATATTTTTAGCTTGTGTAAATCATTTAAATACTAGAATGAAAGCTGAAGCGAAGCACATGGTATAATGTTTTGTGCTCTTACTTTCTAGGAAAAGCTGTGAATTAACAAAGTAAGAGTTCCTCACAAAACAGCACACAAATCTGACTGGTGAGGGCTGCTGCATTATGAATACAAACATAAAACAACAACAAAAAAAAACTTAAGTAAAGAAAATATGAAAGTACCCTGAACATGGTCAAAAAAGTGAAACAGCTAAACATAAACATACTTAAATATTTATGGAGGATGTGAATCTCCTGGGAGGGAAAGCAAAGGCGTCTTCTGGTGCCTCGGCGTCTGTCTGAGCTGCAGCGAAGCACAGGGAGCTTCTGCAACTATAAAAGATGTGCAGCAGTGAATACAGTCGCTATCATTGCTGGGCCTCCAGGTGCTTAACTCGTTTTTTACTCATTTCAAAACATAATGTGCACTTTGTTTTATCACAGCAGTGCAACTCAATCCGTGCAAGAGTTGTCCACTCATTCAATTAATCGATTTTGCTGTCATCAGCCACTCTCTCCTGCGTGCTCTCTCTATCCTGTGCAGTCTCTCTTCCTCTCCGACGTCTCTGCGGGCTCTTGATGGCAGCCGAACGGCCATAGCGAGGCCCAGCAGGTATTTAGGCTTTCAACGGCTCAGGATAATGTGCATCTAGTGCATGAAGCTAAAAATGTAGCTACTCAGGCCTTCCTAATTCATTTAGCAAAGCCCAAGGAGGCTGTGCGCGGGCGGAGGGAGTTCAGGCAGGAGCAAAGCAAACAAACCTCCAAGAAGCTGAGATGAGTGTGAGGAAGAGTTTTAATCCTCTGTCACAATGGCTGCTTCCCATCAGATGAGGGACTGAAAAGTCGCATGGTCTGATCTATTGTGAAGGTACATAACAAGGAAAGAAAAGGCAGAGGTGTTGATTAGTCTCAGTACTATCAGATCTGATGTCTTTTGTTTGGATTTGGTGGTGAATTTCACTGGTTTGGGAGCTTTTCCTGATGGTTATTTTTTTCTCTGCTACAGCCAAGCAGGTTGCAGCTCGGGTTGCGCAGGAGATGCTCATCTTTCTTGCTAAGGAAACCAGGGCAACCACCTTCTGACAACTCCCTCGACTCCCCTGGCTTATAGAGTCAGACAGCGAACACATGCATACACACAGGCACACGCCAACACATACTGTAGGTGGTGATAGACAACTAAGAGGAGGAAAACATTCACACACATACTGTATAAGGCGAGAGTCACGCACAAATGCATAGAGATGCTGGCAGATGGATGGATAGGGAGTTAGGAAGACACAGACAAATGTGCTGTAAATGCAATTCATATTTTGCCGTTTGTTATTAATCACATAATCCTATTACCTTTTAAAAATGCCTCTCTGTCAATGTGACAAAAATCTCTGTACCATTTCAAATGCTACAAATATTTTCAGTGTTCTCCTAAATAATGTCTTATACCCAACTTGCTGTTATTCCAGCACGGTGGGGTTTATTAAAAATTGATTGAGGCATGTCTACCCAGATGTATTTGCTCTGCGTTAAAGAAAAATGTCATCTGCAAACTTTTTTTATGTATTCACACTCTCACACCAAATTTTCTCTCATGGTGACAGAGGTACTGAGGCCTGTCTTTGACTGATGTGCTGTGGCACGAGTTGTCTTCGGCTGACATGAGGACTGCAGAGGGTTTTGACAGTGTTCACTCCAAATATCCTGCTCCAAGTGGAGCTGATCAGAATAGACGCCTCTCTCAGCGCTGCTAGGCGAGCTCCACATCACAGTCTGTCACCACTGTCAAAAAGTGGGGACTGCAGTTGGATGCTCACTTTACAACATGCCGATGGCCTGTAACATCCTGTTAAACTCTCAAATATGTCAGTTTTTCTTTTCTCAGACCATGCCTTAAGTATAGGTTTTGGACTTGTTATATTCAAAATATAATATTAGGTGCATTGGTAGAAATAGGTACATTTTAGATAGTCACTATTTGGTTATTCCTGACACATTAAAGAGTAACTCAACACCAGGCTGAAAAGCAGTGTTTCGTTGCACCTCTCCACCACACTGTGTGGTCAGACGTATGCTCTGTCACACCTGTTACCACACCCTGCAGTGATGTCATAGTGTACTGATCGCGCCCTGGAGTACACTTCTACATCACTGCAGCAAGGTGAGAAGTCAAACCACTGTGCGTCAGCAAAATCAAGATTTCCAACTACTTTTAAGCTGCTCTTTAATTAAGGTGCCATGTTTTTGTTAATTTTCTATTATGTGAAACGTGTGAAAGATTGGATGTCCACAAATTTGAAAACAGAAATTCTTATCATTGATCTGCATGCAGAGTTCAAAGCATAACTTGGTGCTTTTCCCAACAACATGTTGGGGAAAAAAACGTAGGTGTGTTTTTTGAGTGAGGCACAAATTCACCAACCAGCAAGCTTGTCCAGTCCTGTTTTTATCATCAAGAAATATCTCCAAGACTAGATCACTTTTGATTGTCAAAGATGCTGAAATTCTGACTAGACCACTACAATGATCTTTTAACAGGTATAAACCAGAAAATACTCAACAGACTCCAATGAGACCATAATGCTGCTGCTAAACTTTTAACTTAAACTAGGAAAGGAGATCATATTACTCTACACTGGTTGCCTGTTTTAGGATTGATGTCAAGATGTTTTTTTATCAGGCTACTTTTATGGCTCTTCATGCCCAGGCTCCCAACCTCCCAGGCTGACAAACATATTGTGATGGTGACAGGTAAAGATGAAATATGTAACTTTCTGCAGGTTTTTGTGAAAGGTTGTGAGGAAGACTTTTGTTTATTTAAATCAACCATTGCAAAACTTGAAAAAAGGGGCCAAAGTATGGTATAAATAGGCTTAGCTTATAATGTTGATTCCAATACTTTAAATATAAAACTGGTAAGAAACTAACAGCTTACAGTGTGTAATCTCTGTTTTGAACAGACTTTATTGGAATTGTCAACTAGAACGACAAGGACCTGACAAGCCGATTAACATTTGTCAACTGCAGAGTATGAGTGTATCAAACCATGGTAATTGAGTATGCTTGTGTGTTTAACAATATTCTACTATAAGATGGATTTATTAACAATTTATCATCATGATCAAAAGACAGATACGAGCTTTAAGGAGACGTGGACTGTTGCCATTTAAGTACTGTTATCCGTTTGCATGCATCTCTGCCTATCATCTTTATTTTTGTCTTTTCTTTGTTAACTTATTTTGTTTGCTTTTGATTGATTTAATTAAACAGAAATCTAAAATTCACATCAGTCATAACAACCTTTTCTGTAGCCCTTTTAAGTGTCCTTTTTCTAAAGACAGCCAGAAGGGAACTCTCAAAGTACAGGCTGCATTCCTGCTGAGCCCTCTGGTGATAATAGCCTCCCAGAGTTCAGGTACTAACAATAGATGGTGTCAATTAGTAAAAGTTAAGGAAGGACAGAACAAGTCATTTAGGTAATAGGACCTTGTAATAATCTCATTAAAAGGAGGGAGATGAGCGCAGGGACGAGACCATTATCCCAATCCACTCCCTACATTAGAGGTATTTATTACTTTAGTTTTGTGGTGCCTTTCTCATCAGCACCTTGATTGGGATTCTGCCTCAGTGTTAAGCTGCAGGGCGGGATGGCCGGAGAGAGCTCCCATCAACACACAGGTGAAGTGAAATCTCAGAGTGATGGAGCTTTTCCCGGTGACTTAGCAACATGGCTAATGGCCTTGCTCAGGGCCTGCCCAGGCATAGCTTGTCGATACAATTCTCTTTCATTTTGCCACTTGCCAGTTCCCATCTGGAGCCAATATATGAACTGAGATGGTGTGTACCTTTCCCACGAGGTCACCGCCTGTCTCCGCATAACACTTAGCCGCAGTCCTCGCCTCCACATCCCCTCTGGTCCTCTCTCCTCTCGCTCCACTGAGCTTCTCCTCGTTGTGACAGGCCGTACAGTGCAGTGCATTACAGTGAGTCAACTTCCTCTTTACTGTAAGGGCTTTTTTTTTTCTCAAAGTGATAAAAGTGCTGCAGTGGGCCAATGAATACAGCCAAAGCACCACTTCACAATATATGTCTGTTTTATCACTTATGTAAAATGTGAACAAATGTGAACACAGTTTCGAGGAAGTGCTATATTACTGACACAGGGAAGTAAAAAAATATTTTTTTAAGTTTTTATGCTATGTTCCTGCGTTTATTATTCTGATGTTGGTATATGTCAAGTATATGTGAGAAAGGTATGTTGGAATATTTGAACATATCGAGATCCTTTCTTTTTCTCCTGCTGTAAAACATTAACATTTTTACTTTTTCAACGATTTTAACAGATTTATGACATGACTTGACATGATCAGACTTGATTTTTAAGCACTTTTCTGTGTCAACTTGTCTGGCACATATATTTTCACATCACATAGTCACATATTGGCTATTAGTCCGCAGGGGCCCAGTACACTGCTGGTTTTCTCTTACCAGTTCGATAATTGCATTAACCTGTCACTTTAGGTATAAATCACTACCATCCTGATGGCTGCATTAAAATTAAACTACTGTGCTGGGTCTCAATTTGCGTTCTTCCGTACTTACACTTGCTTCTTTTGAGTGCGTATGTGCATTCACACTGACAATTATGGCAAAATGCAGTGCACTATGAGTACCCGGATGGCGTACTCATAACGGTCAAAAAGTTGAATGTGGAATGCTGCACACTTTGCCATCTTGGCTACATAGGGGGAGAAGGAGAGGGACCACCAACCTATGAAAATGGCGGCCATGACAACTAAAAGTAAAAGAACGTTCATTTTTATTCATTAGAATTGAAGTCAAGCGAGCAAACAAGCCGGCAGATATTTCGGCGGGCGACCATCACAGTCAAATGTTGTATAATGCTCTGTCCGGTTGCAATTCACCATTAAAAAGAAGAAGAAGAAGCTGTCAAATGTTGCAATTGTCATTTCCTGTAAGTGCACAAAGGCCATGTTCTATTTGAGACTACACTACCCGGTCAAAATTCACACACAAGTAAGTACACAGTGTACACATTGTACTACATGGAAGTGTACTAACGGAAGTATCCAAGTTGAGACACAGCGCTGGCTCCCAAGGATCACAATTTAGAGTAAACAGGGTAAACAAACTGTGTTAAAGATATCCAAATACTATTTTACCAGTGCTTGTAGTGCATGTACACATATTGTAGCTTCCCTGTCAGTTGTCCAAAAAATAAAGCAGTAAAGGAGGCTGAGCCGCCTTGACAACTTCATCCGAAAAAAAAAGAAAAAGTTTTGCTCATCTCATTTCAAAGTGGCTTAGCTTGTGATCCACCAAAACATACCATCCATAATAAAAACAAAAACTTTGTAAGCTGCCACAAGTCAAGTGCTGAACAGCAGGAGGCTGTCAGACAGACCGGCTGAGGGGGTTATGGTTCCCACTCACCCAGTCAAAGTGCATATTCATTCACGCTGCTCCGCTCTGGTTCAGCGCTGAACTGTTCAACTGTGTCTCAAGGGTGAGCATCAGACAGGCATAATTTCAAGGCCATGCACTGTTGCTCTCATTACTATTCGGAGCCATATTTACCTGTTTAGCAGAGGGAAGAACGAGTGCAGAACAGGTGAGACTGAAATAAGTGTTTGATCAATTTTAACAATGGGGACTTGTTTTATATTTTATATTAGAACCTTGAAATCATGATCTGTAATTTTTGACTGCAAAATAAAATATTCATGGAGAACATCTTTTTCAGACCCACTCTATGACCTTTTTAGAGTCTAGAGCATATGCCAGCATACATTGGGCAGAAAGAATGGAGACAACCTGGACACACACACACACACATGTTCACACCTACACGCACCTGGGCACGTACATCAGAATGTGGAGGGAAACGAGTAGAGACAGTGAAAACACATGCAAATACAAGCAAAAAAAAAAAAAACCTACAAAAAGATTGACAGCTATATTTTCAAATCCTCGTTCTTTGAACTCAGGTGGAGCTATATAATGTTGCTCTGTCTATTCAACTTCTTGTCTTCACGACTGCATGTACCTGTTAAGCCAGTGTTGATGAGCTCAAACATATGGGAAGTATTAGGGGCTGCACTCTTCCTACCCTTCATTTGTCTTGAGCTAGAGGAGAAGTGGGATGGCAGGAAAGCTGAGGGCTTCTTCAGGGCTCTGCCTCTAGAATTTGCGTTCCAGTGCACAATGATCAATAAGTTTTTACACATATACTGTAATGGTACCCCATGCTGTAATACTGACACAGAGACCTACCTTATGAGTGGCCACATAAGGCTGCCACTCTAGGCCACTGGTTTCTAATCTTTTAGGCTTCTGATCCCTTATAAAAGCTGAGTTTACTTGTCACCCTTGCATATTCCTATTGGTTTTGAGCTGTTTAACCAAAAAAACTTGGTTACTTAGTTTTATTTGAATACATTTTAGAGGCCCAGCAAGGTAAAATTAACCAGAAATTCACAAGAAAATGAGTATTGGAAAGACTGTAAAAAACAAAAACATGCTGTTTTTCTCTTTTTTCTTCTTGTGACCCCTTAGATCTATAGACCATAAATTAATTGTCAATACATAGATGTATGAGAACTGGATACTGGACAACAGCATGGCACCCATTCATTCTAATGAAAGTTGCTTTCCCAAAGAAGATCTTTGGGAAAGGAGATCTTTCTCTTCAGGGTTTGCTTTCATGTTGCACAACTCACAACATATATGCATTAGTGCTTTTCCCTGGCTTTGCTTGCTTGTTCCATAGACTTTATACATTTTCATGGTTTAAAATTGCACAATAACAGTCATTATTGACAGTGTTTGCAGTTCAAGTATGTGTCTTGTCAACAGTTTTAATGTCACTGTTCTGAAGATGTTCTACTGTATGGGGATAGAGCTTTTTGGGCTGTAGGTAAGTGACCTGGTCTAATATATTATCAGATTATTATATATATAATAATCCATGCTGTAGTCACAAAGAGCTGCTCGGCAGAGGGCAAGAGGGCAGTGATGTTTTGCTTTAAGCACATTGCTCAATACCTGTCACTTTACAGGAAGTTGACCAGAATAATCGTCACATCCCACAATTTCCTTCTGCCATGCAGAAAGTGGTGGGCAACCCAGCTGACACAGGGCAGGTGTCAGTGCACCACATCGTAAAAGACAAGAGCACCAGTCTTTCATACCCACAGGTCTCTCCCCAGAGCAGAGCGTATACTGTACCTGACACACACCAACCATCAGGGAGATATGCCACTTCCCACGTAGTTTTGCCTCTCGGCAAAGGTGGCGGAAACATACAGTACAACACACAATGTTTGACTCAGTGCACAGCACTGTAGGCCACGGCATCTGTCTTTCACACCCACAGGTCTCTTCTTGGTCCACAGGTCTCTTCCACATCAACAGCACTCAGGCAGCAAATGCCACCCACCAGCTATCCCAGCTGCCAAACAGTAGGTGGTGGGAAGCAAAATAGGCAGGTGTATGAAGTACAACAACTCCTCAAAACACAAACCACAGGCTTACAGACACATAGGTCTCCTCCTGGTGCTAAGTAAGGACACAGGGAGAGACCTTGAGTGTCATTTGTAAACATTACCTACAATATGTCCATGCAAAATTAGTATCATAAAACAAGCTTAGTGAACTAATGCAACTCCATGCAATTTCTGGCCTATACAAAGTTTTCCCAAACTAAGAACAATGACATTGCTGATTGCAAAGTAGAGCAGATTACACAGTCTTCTAATAAATACATAACAATACATGTCATAGAGAACGTTGTTTTTGTATTTCAGAAGCCATATAAAAAAAAGAAAACCACCTATGAACTGTGTGGAGCTCTCTTTGCACACAAGAAAGCAATGTTCCATTAATATCACCCGCAGGCAAATCTTTTGCCAGATCTGTGTCTCCTTCCATCTGTTGAACAACACCATTTATGATGCAGTGTCCAATTATAGAAGGCAGAAGCTTGTCAATGGGGATGAGCTCTGGTGACCCCTGACCCCGCAGCCGATTTGTCTGTGCCTACGTCTTAATATCCAGAATGTCACTGCAGATCACTGCTGCGGCTAATTTTCTGTCACTGGTAAAGAAAAAGTTGATTTCCCGAACACTGTCAACAATGACTTTATTAGAGAAACAATGTTTCAGGCATAGACTTCTGTCAGGCATCAAATTCACATTATGAAACAACAACATTTTTAGATTGTAGAAGGTTTTTACTTCAAATATTGACTTGTTTTTTTTTTGTGTGTGTCTAATATTAGACTTTTTACCTCATATTTAGTTAAATTATTTTTCTGTCCATGTGTTTATTAGTAGACTTCTGAAAGAAGATTTTTCCAGTTTGGATATGAGACTTGGACTGGTTGTTGCCCAGTCTGCCTCTCCCTATCTCTTACTTGAATTTCTCTTGCTTACTTTGCATTCCCCATCTAATCAACTTTTTCTTTTGCATTATTGCTCCAGTTTAACAGGTGTGCAATAGACAACACTTAGTTTGACTCCTACTTCATGCCAGAACTACGACCATCAAACAATGGAGCCCATCTGACCTTAGACCAACTTTGCAAGCTTTTTACTGCCAACAGGCCATACCATTATTATGCACGCACCAATATGTGGACCTCGTCACTATGTACCACCATGTCTCCTTCATCCATGGATGAAAAGAAAAATCAGTGGTGGGTTGTCAGGGAGTTACTGCTGTTCTCCTGGTTCTGCTGTCATCATCATTAATCAATTAATCAATTAATGGCAACCAAAATACTGCTGCTGCTTCAAAACATATTTGGTGTATACAAACCTAAGTTCAAGGAGACAGGGTTGGAAGAGGAGGAGTTAAAACAACACATCCCATATTCAAGACCAGCTCACACAGGCATTTTCTCAACCAGCTTCTCACTAAGAGCAGTGGAGTCCAACATGGATTTTTTGAACAAGAAAGCAACTGTTTTGGTTATTTAACATGAGATATTTCTGTATTTCTTTCCTTCTCTTTGCTCTTGACACTGTTTTGAAGTGGGCGGAGTTCTGTTGGAGAAAGGTGATGTTGTGTACTTCTGTGCACCAATCAGAATTTAGCAATATTAATTAAAGACAGTCACTGATCAAGCCACAACCATACAGTGGCTTTAAATCTACATCTAAATTTTCAGAAGATGTCCATTCTTGTGAAAACAACAACTGTATGTGGTGACAGCGTGTTAAAATCAACACAGTATTGTGGAATCACAACTTTGCCATATGTCTGGATGTAAGTAATGTCATTTCTGATCCTGGCAAACAATACAGATGCGAGCCTATCAAGCCATTCAAACATACGCCCTGGCTTTTCATGTGAAATGAAAAGGGTGGATCCTCATATCCCCTCCATACCTGGCACTGCTGCTACTGGATACCTGCCAGCCTCTCTGAGGTAGGGGGAATATTACATGGCTCTTTTTTTAATGTTCTCTGTAAATCCTGTGGGGAAATTACCCAAGCCCGGTCACCACCGTTTGTGACAGATGGAAAACCTTTCCAAAGGGATTATGATGCCCTAGACTTGCTCTCGTTCTCATTTCTTTTAAAGCCCAGGTATCAGTTATTTGTCAGCCGAGCTCTGGATTGCCTTGACAGAGGTGCACATGTCTCGGCTCGCCCCTCACCAGTGAGCGGATGAAATTTCCCGTTATGACCTCTCTGTCTCTGCCATTCACAGCTGTCAGGCAACACAATGACAGCATGGCGACATTTGAAATGCACCCTAATAGTGCCCTGTTGGGCCTTGTTACCACTATCACCCCTAACCAAGAAAAGGCTTTATAGCCTATCACTAGTGTGCCACATTCACAATTGCCCCTCGAAATGGGATTAACTTTTAAGTACACATCTGGGATGACACAGTAAGAGGGGAAATTGACGGACTGTTCTATTATAGGGGATGTTGTTGACTTTTCTTTTATTGAGATATAATGTACTGATGGGAAAGGATGGTTCAAGCGTCAATGTGTGTGAATCCAGGCTGTTTGAGGGGTTTGTTCGTTGTCCTTTATCTAAGAACATTCCCAGAAAAATGGGCTTAACAGAATGTGGTTAAGTGTGTTTTACTTGAATATCATATATATAATATAATATAATATAATATTATAAATTATATATCATATATATTTGGTTTGGTTTTATCTTATCATAAAACAAACTAGCAAACATTAATAATACACAAAACAAAAAACACATATCCATTATGAAGAAATTCAGTATTATATATTAAGATATTGTATGCAAAAGCAAACAAACAAACAAATATCATAGAATTTAACAAAATAAAGTAATACAATTGAAGCATGGTACATAATAAAAACACAAGTTAACATTATTTCTTCCATTGTCTTGATCTTACAGTAAATTGAATCAGGAAGTATTTGCCTTGTGTTTTTCCATGTGGAATTGCTGTTGACAGTTAATCAATATAAGAGTGTCCCTCCTCACTGAAAATATTTTCTTGTGTTTGTACTACTTCCTGACTGTTTCTCCTTTGGACTGCACACCCACGCTATTGTACTGTATCCACGCTGTAGGCTACCACATAATATCCCAAAAGACTGTCCTACTTATTAAATGCAACAAACACAGAAAACATGTTCAATGGCATTGAAATGTGATTTCATGGCCCACCAGGAAAGGAGCGAATATACAGATAGTAAAAGTCACATGGAGCAAAAGCATTTCATAACATTTTCATAGGATGCTTACAACCACACTCCCTGTGGGTAAGGATTCATAATATGAGCTCTCTATGCTTACTCCACATAACTCTTGGACATATGCTACAAAATTGTGCACACAAGTTAAATATTCAAAGCCCTAAAAAGAAAAAAGAGACCTTATGGGCACATTATTAATCAATGGATTTATTCTTAAAGCTGGAGTGTGGGACTTTTACATATGCTGATTAAGCCAATCACCGCCAGGTAAATCTCTCTGTATTCCGCAGTATACCAGAGTTTTTAAATCTGGTGTCTGTGGCGACATTCCCACGCTGGTACACAGGTAGTCATACGTTTTATGTCAACCAGCAATGATTGGTTTGCCACAGAGCCATGTAGAGAGAGAGTGGCGTCAAATTCAAAATGCTTGATCGTCACGTGATTCACGCAGACTTCAGATGGTTCTCTCTACACGGCTCTGGTTTGCCGGAGCTGAAAGTGGGGAGCAACGGAGTAGGCTAAGTTTACTCGTAGGTAGTCAGGGACAGGCAAAAGTCAAAACCAGGCAGGCAGAGAAAAACAGATAAACTTTTCCAGAAAGGGGTTAGGCTGAGGAGCAGAGGTCCAAAAGGCAGGCAGGGGGTAATGCAGGCAGAACACAAGCAGGCAGTAACAGATTGCTGGAAAACTAAGGCAGAAGCACAATAGACAATCTGGCAGGGAATGAATGGAAATGGGCCAGTAGACAAACTACAAGGCTGATGGGGAAAGTGAGAACAGACGGTGCAGGTAGGCGGGGGAGGTGAGGTTATGGGAAATGGCGGGAAAAGAGGTTACTGCAGGGCAGGAGGGAGTGGCAGGATCTGAAATGACATTATTACATTATTGCTTGGTATTAGGTAAAAATGTTCTTATACTTATGATTACATCTTTCTAATGTACATTGCCATATTTCTCAATTATTCCCCTCTCTTCTTATTCTACTAATGCGCCTTCCTGAAGCACCAGTGACGTTTAAAGCTTCGGACGTCATCGGTCACGTGGTATTCCTTAATTGACACAAGCTCCATCACAATGTATTGAAACTGTACGCTTCACAGGAGAGAAACAAGCTTCGGAGCTTCTGTATCATCTGCCCATCTCTACTAAAAATCAAACATGTTGAAGACGATACAGATCTGTAAAAACATTCATGGCAATCCTTCCAATAGTTTGTTAGATATTTCTGTCTGGACCAAGGTGGTGACCGACTGACAGGCCGACAATGCCATCCATCACTGCTATTAGCATGATGGCTAATAATAAAACCAACCAACACAGCACAAGGTTTAAATATTGTAAGTATTCATCCAGATTGCTCCGGCATGCTGGAGAGAGACTAGATTCAAACAGGTGACATAAAGGTAACACAACTGCTTCTCTAACCTTTATGCTTTATGCCACCTCCCACAATGCCACTGTGCTGTTGTTTTGTCCTGCCTTTCTTTTTGTGTTTGAACTTATCCATCTAAAGGTTTAAAAAAAAAAAGCCATTATTTAACTTGCTGTGACACATAAGCATGAAGAAATAGAAGATACACTTATCCACATGAACACCTAGCCTTGACCCAGGGGGTTAGGGGACAAAATTCAATGCTTGGAAAAAAATCTTTAATGGAAGTCTACATTTGCTGTTCTTATAGGCACTTGCTTTTTGTACAACACGATACTCCCACTGGTTTCCAGGCACTAATTCTAGACTACCCACAATATTAGAAAAAAAGAAATCCTTAAGGAAGCTCATTTCCATATGTTGCCCCCCTCGTCCCTGCACTGGCTGAGAGCAGAGACTGCACTCTATATATTCATTGTCTATTTTGGGAAATACATTTATTTGCTCTCATGTTACTTAACTACTACATTACATAATTATACATAATTGTCTTAAACAGAACAGAGCGTGCAAAGATTGTTAGCCTTTTCTGGCTCTGCATTTTACAATAAGTGCCACTGAGTAAGATTTAAAGGAATAGTTAACTCTTTGGGAAATATGCTTATTTGTTAGCTATTATTACATTCTGTCCTGTTTGTTTAATTTGTACAAAAAAAAAGAAATTAATGTAAAAACGACAATTTGGGATTTTAGGGGATTTTAGATGGGCATATTTTCAAACTTCGGACAGAGTCCGGCTGATAAGCTAATAGCCTCCTGGCTCCAGCTCCATACATACAAGACATGCACAGACATGAAAAGTGGTATTAATGTTCTTGTCCCACTCTAAGAAAGAAAGTGAATAAACGCATCTCACAAAATGTCAAACTATTCCTTTAAATTTGGGTTTTTTTCACAGTAAGTGATGACTCAAAATGAAAAAGAATAAAAAAAATAAAAATAAAATCCCAAACTGTTTCTTAAACAGGAGCAGTAAATAAGTTCTCTCTCCAGAGGAAGCTTGAATCTGGAATCATTAGAACTTCCTCCTCCTTTGGAGGACCTCTGGGTAAGTCTTAAATATTTAAACTGTTAATTCTTGCTTTCATTTGAGACTGCCATCATGGGGACATTTTGTTGTGCATGTTTAATTTATTTTAAACTGTTTATATAACCAACATACGTCTGTGAATGTCTCTGAATGGAATATATCCTTTTATCTGACTGACAAATAGCATTTGTATTATTGTTTTACCATTTTTTCCTAGATGTCATGATCTAATTGAAATACATAATGATTAATATTTAAGGGTAAAAGTCAGATTAACCCATGAGTACACCAAAAAAAAAGCTGTGATTTTAAGTTGACATCCAAAAATTAAGTCTTTTAACTGACCGAACCTCAGAAAAAGGGGGAAAAAAGAAAGCAGCAGGGAGGGTAATCTTTGGAGACAGGGTTGTAATTTTGTTAAGTGAGTCATCAAAGATAGCCATTTAATCCCTGATCGGTCCCAGACAGGAAGAGAGAACTCTTTTGATCAGGAAATGAGGCCAACACAGGGCCTCCAGAGAAATACCCAAATCCATTTTGGGGATTGAAGTCAATTCTGGGAATGAAAAGATCAACAAACTATCTATTTGTTAAATGCAAAGCCTGTGATTATCTAATTATGTAAAATATACACAAATGAGGCTATTGCTGCGCAGTAGCCATGTCTCTAGGAGGAGTTTTTAGAAATTCAAATTTTGCTCACATTTTAGCCATCAAAAGATGAAAAGAACAACCTGCCAGCCAGTTCCTCGAGAGGCGTTCATGACATTAGGGAAACCTGGGGATTCAGTAGAGGTGCAAATTATGTTCATTATTCATCCATCGGAATCCATGTCCTTGTAACTACATCGACACAATTGGCTGGTTATGTTTTGGTTTTGCTGTATACATGCTTTATACTATTCACTGTTATGCAACCATCAGTCTCTCACACACAGAAATATCACAGCTTCGACGGCTGTACTCCATTATTGAAGAAAGAGAGAGAGAAACTGCAGGTGGCTGGCGTTTAATATTTAAGAGGTTTCGCTGGATTCCAGCACCTGTCTTGCATACTGAAGAAAAACTGAGGATTTCTCGGCAGACCTGGCCTGCGAACCCTGTGGCCTCCGCACTGCCCTCCATCCCACGATGCCCCCTTCCCACCCACCACATATATCAACCTAACTCTGTCTTCTCCACAAAGCCTGGTCGGCACCCAAACACTTCGCCTTCATGCTTTATTCATTTTCCATAACATGAACATCACAAGTAAGTGTCTGTCAGCCACTCTTCGGATTCTGGGATTAATGTAAATCCCGACAAACAAGGAGGATTCAGTAGTGGATGATAATGGATGGGTGCTATTTGCATTGTAATATGAATTCATTAGATCTGTCTATATCCAAGAGACGGCTGCCTATTTCAGCTCTGATGTGACGTTTTGTTTCTGCGGGGAACAACGCTTCCTCCAGATGAGGTGTAGAGATAGAGGTGTCCTTGTTCATCTGGAGAAATGTTTATCATGATTCCTACGCACTCTTGTCTTTTTTTTTTCAGACAAATCAGCTGCAACACTTTTACACCAACATTTGGGGGAGATATGCTGGCACGCTCCCTTAGGACTCCCAGTTCTGAAGCTTCTCATTTTTGTCCTCTCCGAGGCTCTCAGCAGGAGAAGATGCAATGTTTTATGTTCAAATAAAAAGAGGTGTCATGAGGCGTCACTAAATGCATGGGGACTGTGTTTGATTGCTTTGCTCCGGTACGAGGGGCTGTTCTCGTGTCTGTTTGGTGCCTATCACTTGCTGCTGGTTTGCCTCATCATAAATAATGCAGTCTCCATCCTGCCCACCCAACAAACACCTAAATGAAGACAGCCTGCATTGCAGATTCTCAGAATGAGAAAGGTTACTTCAAGGAGCACGGAGAACCCGAATGAGAAAACAACAGGAAACGTTTGACGAGGATGCCTCCGTTTGAGGGCGGTGTTTACAAATATGTGTATTCTTGTCGGAATGATGGGTGTGTGTGTGTGTGTGTGTTGGTGTTGGCGTGCTTGTGTGCACATGTATCTGCTTGTGTGGGTGGAATAAATAAAGGTACCATACATATCAGGGGGTAGTATGGAGGGAGAACAGAGAACTCTATGGGTGAATACGTAAGCCTGTAAAATACAGTAGCTCTATCTCCAAAAATATCGTGTTTTTTGGGGGGGGAGATAAGATTGGCAGAAAAAAATATGTGATGACAGTTATCTTCCACATAAAAGTCTGCTCAAGCAATGCTCCAGAAAACTTGTGGCTGAGACATTCCAACAATCGAAAATCTGCTTCCCCTCTACTTTTAATCACCTGAGTTTCTGATGAAATACCTTAGCTGGAGGCATGTCAATGCCTGTTAATACTGGGAGTAAAGACAAACCAACTGTTCTCTGACTGCAGCATACCAATGAATGTCTAAATGTATAAACAGATGCCTTTATAAATATTGGCAATCCATTCATGAATATGCATGGTTTGCGGTTATAAATGTGAGTAAGTCATTGGTAAGGGGTAATAAGCATCTAATAAACCATCAATGTAAATGTTAATAGAGTAATTAATGAAAGGGTCATAGGCTTCTTACTTTCTAATAAGCCATTAGCAAAAGTTAGGCAGTCATCTGCAATGTTGAATGTCAATACAACTACTACTACTACTAATAATAAGATCCTTTCGTCTTCCTGCAACAACTCAACCTCTTGTGAGATTTCAGAGTGAGATTTTTCCTTGAGCGAGACTTTCTGTTTCTGGTTAAAAAAAAGGATCATACTCTTTAAAAGGTCTGTCTCTGTAGGAATCCTTTCCATAATGTTGTCAGACACTTTGAATAACAGTCTGAGCCTGTCAGTGGCAAAAACAAGCACTTTTAGAGGACGTTCTTTTCACGGCGCAATTGCCCACAAGGATTACGTTGCAGCCATTGCAGCCCATTCGCGGCTGCCAGCGGAGGCGATCTACAGGACCAATTCCAAAACTTTTTGTAAGTATTAGTCATTTTGACCCCAAAATTTGTAAAAATAGGGCCCAGGTTTAAAAATACCGGAGTTTCCCTTTAAAGAGATAGCTACGAGGATATAATGGGTAGAGCAAAATCTCTTTTTATATGGTCTCGCGGTACACTAAATATTGTCATATTGCCCAACTCTACAATGGAATAAAACTCATATGAATACAGTATTATGCTACTAAATGCCTGGTCTTTACTTATTTAACTTGACAACTGCTGCTCTCAATTTTTGACAAAAATATTTCCCTTATATCCCTGCCACAGATGAAAGCTGACTTGAATAAACCACCTAAAAAAAACAGCAGTTTGTTTTATCTTCTTTTCTAAAAATTTAACTTCCAGAAACATTCAGATGTAATTGACAAAGTCATTGAATTGATTGGTCAGTTGGTCTGCACTGATCAGCTGGAAGTTGCAGAATACAAGACAGGTAGACCTAAAGTAGACCTGTTTATTATTAGGGAACACCTTAAAGGATAGGGAATCGCATACTACTGTAAAAAGAATGTAACTTTAAAAGAAGTATCTTCAACTTGACTTGACTAACTCAGATTGCTGAAGCCTCATATAAGCTTTGATGGAACTTTTACTCACAGTGGCATCACATTATGAAGGAACCACTTAATAGCCATTACGGACAGGAGGAGCAATTGCAGCAACTAATAACTCTTTCAATGTACATACTGTATGGGCTGGTGAGCATTGTTTCAAGACTTGACAAAATGTGAACCTATCCTTTAAGTGGTGTTTTTACATGTGAAAAGACTTGAATGTTTTATTATGGACCAGGTATTTATCTCATGTTTCAAAGTAATGTGAATTGTAGCGGCCTCTGGACCTACACTCTCGCCTCAAACTCAACTGGATTTGCTCTGAGAATTGACTTGACAACTAAGGTTGTCTGGACTCCATCCCTGAGGCTACAGAAGCCATACTGGGTAATTTGTGACTATTATATAACATGCAGTAGGTTATGTTTCTTGGTTCACATTTATTTAGAAATAATAATATCTTGCCATGTTTAGTGGCAGGATAATAATCTCAGAAACAACAGTGAGCCAATTTCTCTACTAGTCTAATTTCAAAGTGAAATGCCTGCACTTTAGGGGAGCTACTGTAGTGGGAACGAGAGGTTTGTTATTCATTGAGCTGGCTGGAGGTTTTGAAGATGTGATCTCTTCCCCCCGATACTACACCAGCTTTAGCATTTGAGTTCAGTTTATGAGCGGCACGAGTTCCTGTGGTTCATAACATCCCAATACGTTAACCTCAATGAAAAGTAGATTAGACATGGGTGAGTGAATGCTTAGTCAAGCATTTACACACACAAATCAAGATAGTGGACTTTATTTTACAGTGCATGCTAACCTCCTGAATCAATATTCTCTAAGTGCACCTAAACATTAGCAAGCAGTCTCCACATCAAAATTTGTTACCCTCAATCAAAAGTAGATTAGGTGGAGGTCAGTGACTACCTTGTCGGCTGCCAATGGTCCATGTTGGAAATAATGAACCGCTCAGAACATGACAGACATAAATAGCATGATATATGAGAGGAACATGCTCAGCACAGTCTGTGCAGGCTTAATTGATAGTCAGGTGATTAATAAGGCAGAACGCAAGAAAAGTCCAATCAATTAATAGTTTCATGTTTGCGCTCAACGCCCACACTGCCTGTAAAATAGAGAGATGCATGTAGCAGCGGACAAAGAATAATGAATGGCTGCTTGGAATGTTAATTAATGACAGTGGCAACGTTTGTCTGTGCTAAAATGTGTTAACATGCGCCCAGCGTTGGTTGGTTACACTCTGTTGACTGTCTCCTGAGTGCCTCTACTAGACATATTCAGCGCTACTGTTCTCTGTAATACAATCCAATTTATAGATAATTGATTCTGGGATATATTCCATCTAAGTCTGCCTTCTGGGAAGTAGGCTAGTGGTCACACGACTACTGAAAAGCTTCAAGACACGAATGTCGAGCCAAGAAATACTATCTTGGCCTGATTCATCCTAATGATTTTCTTTTTCAGTCCCCCTGACAAAGAGATGTGATTTAATAAACTTTACAATATGCTCCAACAACTGACGCCACAGTTTCCCAGGAATCAGGCTTTAAACCTCACCAAATGCCATCCTGGCAAAGATCAAGCCACAGAGCAATTAACATGTTATGGTCAGCTATTTCACATTTGTAATCTGAAATATAAAGCCACCGTACGGACTGCAGACAGCAGAGTGTTTATCAGCATGTCAATCCACCAGAAATCTTGCCAGGAAATCTCAGCTCTCCTCTGCACCGCATAAAAAGTCTAAACCTCGTCAAGACACAGCAAAAGAACCTCAGGGAATATGTGGACTTTTTGGCATGCCGTACCTAATAAATGTCAAGAGGCTCACATGGGTTCGTAGACGTCTGAATCAAAACTTAGATCTATCGGAACCAACACTTTACTGCAAAAGAAAGAAACATGCAAAGGCTCATCCAGTCTATTACTTACTGGGATTTTTTTTTTTATCTCCAAAACCAGCAGCAATTTTATCCCCTTACTTTCAACCTTCTTTTGTAACATCTCAAGCACTTTGATTATATCATTATCAATACAATTTTTACTCATGGTCATCTTTTCATGAAAATTTGAACACACCTGTGGGTAGTATGATCTATCTACAGTACATACAGCCACAATTAAACACTCACCACACACACGCATCATCTCATCTGTCTATTGAAGCAAGAGGGCAGGAAATAATCTGAATGTGTCAATTGGCCTGTCGCTCAGATGGGAATAGTTCACAGTTTATCACCTCATTAGAGTTTAAATTTTAGCCTTGATCTTAAAAGAACGCTTTTATCTCCTCTCAAATATTAAGGAGGGCTGTTGATGAACTGATTTGTTGTTACGGTTAAAAATGACTTGTGCCATCCATCATGTTGTGAAATGTAGCACAGCTCCCAGAGAGGTTGGCGTGTTGCCCACTTCTCTCAAGGCAAGAGATGCCGGGCTCCAGCTGCTTATATGCCCTGGTTTTGGTGCAGCTGAGGTGCCACCCGCTTGCCTCGCATACCTGGCAGGAAATGGAAGTGTGCCACCCACTCAACAAGACTTTTGACTCCAGATTCCAGTGTGCAAAGAGCAAAGAGTACAGTCTTGGTTATCTATCTATCTATCTAGAAAGTAATAGAACATTACAATGATGTATACCAACAACAAAAAGCATCCCTTTGTGTAATGAATACCCTACTCAATATTCCATTTTACTCAGACTTTGTTTTCGATCTGTCAATGGTTTTCCTTTGCTGTTCTCGCTAACAAAGCCAAGTCCTGGTACCGTCAGTGCATCTTAATTGGGTTTGGTGTGTATAGACTGGAAACGCTGTCAGTGTTCAAGCACTGGTTTGTTTGATTCAAGCATAGAATGGCCCATGTAATGCACCTTAGGTTTAAATGTACAGATTTAATCAGATTGCTTTACAGCACAAAACAGAACCAGTTGAGAACATGTCCCATGTCCGGTGCAAAAGAAGATCCACAAAGGCTTTCAAAGGCCCAGTGGTACATTATGGAGCAATCACCTGTGAAAAGCTCCAGATGCCAGTAATGACATGGGAACAAAAAGCAGTGACAGCAACAGGAAACAACAGGATTCATCAGTAATGTGGTCTATGTTTTGAGAAACAGTTGCAACACCACTAGTGTTAGCTCGATAATCAAACTGAATTTCCTCTCACTTCATTTGTTGATATTGTTTCACACCAAAAGCACAAGTGCGACATTGTATAGAGCAAGAACACTATTTTCAATGGAGAGTGTGATTGCGCTCTCTTGGCCAGTTGCGTTAGCCAGAGTGGCAGACACTACCCTGATTTTCCGCTAAGTTTTTGTGGCCAAATTAAGTAGATTTAACTTTGGAAGCAGAAGTTATGGTGGCAGCAATTTTACTGTAGAACATGATTGAGGAAAAACTTGTTGCTTTGTTTTGCCCTAAACAATCAGTAGTAAATTAAGTATCCGTCTCGCTGACATCACTTGCAGGAGAAGAAGTAGTGGTTGCTAGGAGCAGTTAACTTAATGTCATCAAGTCAAAGAAATATGCAGATTTAAAGGCTGTTATTTCCGTACAGCTTTGTCAATTCCATCCATACTTGTTGCCAATTTTGTGGTGATATTTCTGTTGCTATTTTTTACGGATTTAGCTAGTTAGCCAGCTAGCTTTGAAAGGAAGATGACATTAACGTTTTTAATGCAGCATACAAAGCTCTAATTAGTCGATTGTTTCTCCAACCTGGGGAAACTGCCATAAATGGGTGCACCACCAGACCTATTTGAATCGCTGAACAAATCAGAGATGTAGGCAGTGCAGGCTACGCTGGTGCGGGGCAAGACTGTCAATCACCATCACCGTGGTTTGATTTGTTTGTGATACTTATGTTGCTGTAACACCGTTAACTCATTGCATTGGTAACTAATGGGGGTAAGAATTCTAAGACAGAAAAGTAATTGCAGTAAGTTTTATCTTTTACATCTCACCACTGAAGTAAATAAGGATGTTTACAAACTTAATGGATAAATTTCATGTTTAGTGTCTCAAATGAGCATTACTTTCCCCAACACACACACACACACACACACACGGACGCACCGCAGTGCTTGAACTAATTCCAAAGAGTGTTTCCTGACTCTTCCATCTCCTTCCTTACCCTGATCACTTCCTGTTCTAAGCTGCACTGCAGTGGCTTTGGCATACTCTCCAGAAAAGTGTCACATATTCCTTGTACACAGAGACTTTCATGTGTGGTAACAACCCACTCAAATTCACAACTGTGTGAACAGCTACACTGTCATATGCCACCACATGGTTGCTCAACTTGTCACTTTAAAGGTGAAGTTTCACTCCAATTATCAGTGGGCTTCTGGTGACGCAATCAGCAAAGGTAACAGTTATAACAACCTTCTCACCCAAACTCTACCACAGATGAGTGATGTTTGTCAGCGTTAGGTGAATTTTGCTTTAATTATAGCCAGAAGCACTCTGAGATCTTTATGTAAATCGCCAATACCTGAACAACTTTTGGGTTAACTTTCATGGGGAATTGGGAAGTTATCTAATATTTATACCCCCTCTAATTACATGCCATAATTACAACCTTGGCCTTAAGAAAGGCTTTGGAATAGATTGAATTAATTTGGCAGCCATAAGTTGTGCCTGCATGCTGATTCACTCTACTCCACCTCTGGAGAAAAAATCTGATTAAATACTCTAATAATACATTTAAACCAGACAGAAATGCTTCATGAGACAAAGAAGCCCAGAGCTGGATGGAACAAAAACAGTGTTATTCCAAATCTCGACACAAGTGTGGAGAAAATCTAAACCCACGTATGGTTTGATGCCAACGGGGTTGAAAAGTGACTCCATAGACTCGTTCTTTCTCCCCATCTTATCTCTTTAGATGTGGATGTTTCTTTATCCTCCCTCTATATCCGTCACTCCGTATTCTTTTTCTCTTTCTCTTGACTTCTCACACACCAACTCACACACGAGCCAGGCTGCTGATCCCGTCCCCCTCTGCGGTCTTCCAACATGCATCTGGGGTCACGGATGATTAAAGCAGTGGCAGGTGGACTCCACTTTGAAACTATCAATAGACCCCCGGGAGCAGAATCAAACAGCAAACCCTCCATCTCTGTCAGCCTGAGCTCTCGGTGGCACTGAGGGAGAGGACATGCAGAGGGTGAGAGGGCAGGCTCCACCTCTGCATCCTCATCGTACACTGTAGCACGCTGCTGAAAAACCATGGTGCAGCTATGGAGGAATTCCTGACTCTCTGATGTGATTTCAGGCAGGCTTTGTGGATTCATTCAGCTGACCCCACGGCCTTTGACCAGAGAGGGCTGGAAGGGAGTTGGGAGAGCAGTCTTCTGCTGTATTTTTTATTCCCACCACCTTGAACTACTGTAGTTTGCAAACATTGATATTCAATGAACTATGGTCTAATAGCTGTTGCTGTACTACTGTGCATGGAATCAAAATAGAAAGATAAATAGGAAAGAAAAATAGGAAGCAAAGACAGAATCCCACAAGGTCACTTTTCACAAACAAATTGGGGAAAATGTGATTTTGTGATTGTTTGAATTACTTATTTGGATTGTTTTTATCTTTGGGGCTTTGGACTTTTATTTTTAGACTAGCTAGCAGCAGGGCTCTAAGGACAGTAATGACTGTCTGTCGGTCAGTCGGTGCACCATTTTGGTCCAGTCTGAAATAACTCAACAACTATTAGATGGGTTGCCATGACATTTTGTACAGACATTTATGGTCCCCGGAGCATGAATCCTACTGACTTTGGTGATCCCCTGACTTTTCCTCTAGCATCATCATAAGGTTGACATTTGGTGGTTTTGAGCAAAATTATCAACAACTGTTGGATCGATTGCCATGAAATTTCTAATGAAGTTGTAATCACTTTGGTGATACTCTGAGTTTCCCTCTAGTGCCATCATCAGGTCAAACTTTTCATTTGTCCAATACTTTGGTTTATGATCAAATACCTGCTAATGACATTCCCATTAGCTGCACTTTGTTTTTAATGCTAACTAGCAAATAATAGCATGCTATCACGCTAAACTAAAATAGCCATCTTTGGCTTGTAGTATTATCTTCATAATCCACTAAATTATTGGCATACTCTATCTGTCAATCTATCAATCTATCGATCTATCTATCAATCAATCAATCCTGCTTAGAATCAAAATGTCTATCTATCCTGCTTAGAATCAAAATGAGCAAGCACGGTCATGTATGTGACTGTCAGGGCGGTATGGTAGTATTTCCAGGAGGAATGATTTAATGGAAATGTCAAGAGCAGCAGTCGCTCCAAGCAAAGGCTGAACCCTCTGATACAATGTGAGCCACTTTACCTCAGTGGGGATGAGAGACTTGTTGTCATTCAGCTCCGGTCCCGACCAAAATCTGCCTTTATCAGAACAGAAACGGCATTGTCACTTTTTAATGGGATTACAGGTCTTTCATTGCATATTAATTTGCAAGAAATCAATATGGGCTGTGGTTCTATTTGGGGGCATTTTAAACACTTAGCTGCTTAGCGTACATTCTGCAAAAAGAGTGATGAAGAGCAAGGAAAAGAGGTTTGGAAATGAGATTAGTATATTCCTGAAAGGAAGAGATGGAATGAAAGAAACAAAGAAGGTCAAAATGGACCCCTTGAAAACAAGATGGTTCATTCCAATGGGTTTATTCTTACATTTTGAAATAAAATGGATGGATGTAAGGGGGTGTGGGTGTATGACTAAATGTGAGGGAAAAAAGGGAAGAAGGAGGGAGGGAAGGAACCCACTGGAAGCCCTAAATGAGTTTGTACTATAATAAACTGTATTCATCACAAACTGCTTTAACAAACAACTGTTACAAAGGGCTTTAAAGCCTCATTTTAATTAATAATATTTTACTTTCTTTATTGAAAATCCACTCCAGCATGTGGTGAAGTTGCCTACAAGGCGCAGGAGCTGTCCAGGGCGCTGAACATGCATACAAGTATTTACACCAGACAGTAAAAACAGTATAATGTAAGAAAACTTTCCAGAGCAGTATGCACCTTTGCATTTCTTGTTTACACACAACAGAGACAAAAACAGCCCCGGTTTCTGTGTCTTTGAAGGAAAAACAGTCATTTTGTGCACCCCTAAAAACAAGAATGGAGAATATAAAGGCTACAGTCACTGATTCTACAACTCAGTAGTTCTGAACCTTTATTGCACCGAGATGGGACACGGTCTGCTCAATTACTGTGGTGACCTTCAGATGGGCGCGGTTGTTCTTATCGTGCAATCTCCACCAGTTGGCATTACACCGCAATTAAAATGCGTGTTCAAAGCGACCTGTCACCGCGGTTGTTTGCCGTGCGGCTTGGCACCCTGTAGTGGAGAGGATGACATCTATGACTCCTCGCCAAGGGAGCCCGGTAGACGCACCTAGCTGTAGTTATTCTTTCAGCTCTGCCTTCAAAATTCACCGAATAATTACACCAACAACTCCGGCCGAGGGGACTTTTTCCTTTTCCTTTTTTGCAAGCACAGTACCAATCCCCGACATTCTTAGATGGAAGGTAAGATCTTTTTTGTTGTTGTTGTTGTTTTGTTTTCCGAAAGCGTCGAGTCCTGGAGCGGTGTTGTAGTGGTAATAATCTGTGTATGACCTCCGGGCGATTATACGCAAATAACCAAAAAATGTTCTGATTATATTTCCTGAGTGTTTCCCCCTCTTAAGCTTTCCTGCAACTTAGGCTACATTCTTATTGTGTTGTATTGTGAATTTCTGCCCTGAGGACTCGCCTCTGTTAAGTTTCGGTGGATTTACTCTCCACATGCATCCCTCGTCATTTTAGTGGCTCCTGAAATGTGACAATAAAAACTCAGTGAGTTTACTCATAGGTCAGATTTGCACGGGGTTAGGTAGGCTATGCCTTATTACAGGTGGACATTGTAATTACTATTACTGAATGCTGTAGTCGACAGTGTTTTAACTGTTGTGTTTTCCAGACATCAGTGCGTTTAGGCGTGCAGCTGTTGGGGCTGTAAGAGAGTTGGACGCTGCTGTAGAAAGCGATGCAGCCCATTGCTGAGTAATTATCGAACAACTTTTTAATAGAATATTGAGTGCCTCCGCAAATATGTCTCCGTTCACGAATCAATTCATACTACGCCAAGACTTTAGAATGATTTTCTTCATATAAAATAAAAAGGGAGATTTTCAGGAATTTTCAAAATACACCACTGCAAAATAAAGTCACTTGCTTTGTTCAATTCTAGCGATGAGTTGCTTTTTAAACACAATTTCAGCCCAGGTGGCAAAAAGAAAACCAATATCCGGAGGCTCAATCGCCTGTAAGAATAAATGATTATGAAGGCTGGATATTTGTGCAGTTGCTCGAATTTAACAACTGCGTAAAAGCAACGGTTGAAGTTGAGATTTACAAGCCAGTCAAGTATTATCTTTAGGACCCGGCGGAGCGCTCGTATGTAAACTGGACATACTGGCTCCATTTGAGGAAGATTGCTTATCTCTCTCCTCCTCTCCCGTCCACAACTCGGCTGGGCTGAGAAATCTATCCTATCCAAACGACCACGAGAGTTTCTCTCCATCGGGATGTGTTTTAATACGCGTTGATGGACTTTAATGAATTTGGGACCACCGTGAATCCCCTTAACGGCTATTTGTCGCGTGTCATTCCAATGAACGGTGCGCCAAGAGCAGCGCTGCGTAAAACCAAACAGCTCGTGTGGACACCAGTACCAGATACTCGGCGGCGTTTGTAAGCGCGAAAGAAAAGGTCTGAATGTGAGCGAGTCCCGGAACATTATTTGGAAGGAAAGGCTGCTTTACTGAGACGCAAAAGTTGAAAGAAAAGTTGCGAGAAAGAGAAAACGCTGTGCTCTCCATGTGAATGCGCGCTTTCTGCGCATACCTCGCTTTTATTGATCCATCTGGTGCGAAATTAGAATAAATTACAGAAAGAAGAATCAGTCAAAGGCGTATGAAAATCTTTCTGCAACGACTCTTGGCTGTAAATAACTTGTTGAATGAGCAGCTCGTCCCAGGAGCGCATTTAAATGTGAGTATTGTTGTGTTTTGAGCATTCAGATTGTGCATTTTCCTTTTTGCATACCGTCACTTGTATGATGATGACAATCGTGACTAAATGGGCAATAATAGGGTAATTACAGTGGGCTGTTTCATGGGCGGAACGTTAACAGTAATCAGGTTTAAAGTGTGTTAAATGAATAAGGAATGACCGGCTCATATGAAATTGAATAAAAACATTGCAGTTCATATCCACAGTGTTTTATCATTTTTCCCTCTTTAAGAAGTTTTACTGTATTGAGGAGGTTTTCTTTGTTTTGCAAAATGCGGGAGCTTATAAATCTGGATTTGCATCGTATACACTTTGTCTAAAGCTGTTGTTATTTAAATGCATCCCCATTATCCCCAGTCGATTAATAAACGAAATGGTGTGACTTTAACCTGTTGCGCAGCAGGTCAGTAAAGTCAGATCTAGGTGTGCCTCGCCTCTGCGCAAAATCTGACCCAGAACATAATGAACACAGCTTCTGGTACTGTAAATATCCAGATTACCACAAGTTCTGATAAATGGTTGCTTTCTTTGCATCTTAATTTAAATTGGTTATATGACCAGACAAAATGTAAAATTATTGGACTTTTGCCTTGGTCTCTGTGCTGTGTTTCTGATTGCATGCATGCCCTGGATTTTAAAATGTTTGCAACATGCTCTGCATTTTTGCATGTTAGTGGTTCAGGAGAAGAACTTTGAATAATGCATGGCAGCAGATTATATGTGTGGCAGTGGTGCAGGCTGGCTGTCTGGCTGGGCTCCACACTGAGGGACCCTCACGTTGTCACCACATCAACCACATCCTCTCAGGGATAAAGCTCTTTGCAGGAAAGCACAGCCAGTGCTTGTTGTAAATAAAAAGTGATTCCAATTGCAGAGGTTAAAAGTGCAGCCCTTAAATGTATTTTATGTGCTTACGGATCTAGTGCAGCAAGGATGCTATTGAGAGACAAAGGAATGGAGAGGGTTTCAAGAGAGAAAGAGCAGGACTGAGAGATTGAATGAGGGACCCAGAGAGAGAAAACGAAGGAGAGAAAGACAATAAGAAGACAAATGTGTGCCAGTACAGACATGCCAGTCGATCCCACTGTGACTCATATGGAAGGGTTGGTTCTTGGCTCGGAGAACGTTGGAAGCATTAACCCGTTTATTGTTGCACTCATCAGCCAGCCACAAAGCATCAGTCTGCTCAAACTGGCTATGGATCAGAAGTTATTGGTTGGAAGTCAGCAAAATCAATAAACACAACGAGGCGCTATTGTATGTGCACATCCAAAATCCTGACCAGGTGCTCGGTACAGAAAGAGAAGACAACAAAATAGCAATTGTTGCAGGATAAACCACCGAGAGATCAGTCTTGGCTGTCAGTCTTTTTTTTTGTTTTTATTCTAAAATCAATAGAAGTGTCATCTTGCAATCACTGATGTCAGTGTTTAAGGTACCGGCCTTCCAGTGTGGAGCATTGGAGCAGATCTAATGACCTGTATTTCAGCACCATGGACAGCTACCCTCCACATTGCCCTGTATGGGAGCCAAGAGGGGGATCAGAAAGCCACACTCGGAGACTGAGAGCAAAGCCACACTTTAGCGGGATTACTATAAAATGAATGGAACACATCCTCCATGGGTTTTTAAGAGTCTGGCTGGGAGTTTGTAACCAATATAAGCCACAGGGCACGGCTGCCTGCTGACTTTTAAAACACTCTGCCATGCTTGAGCTGCCCAGGGGATGGAATGCAAGCGGACACAAGGGGGTGTTTCAGAGGCTTCAAAAACAAGCGAAGGAAAAGAGACAGAGAGAGAGAGAGAGAGAGTTGAGAGAGGTGAGGTGGTCACCCCAAGCTCTAAGCTCTCTCTCTCCCTGCATACGGGAGGCTGCTCAAATATTGATGACTTTTAATATAGAATCTGGCCTCATATTTTTTTCTCAGTGAAATTATGACATTCCTGAGTTCCTCCTTGCATTTTGAGTGGCACCGAGTATGAGGTATAGATGCAGGGACAAGGGACACAAGGGTAGAAGATTATAATTTGGCTGTATATTGCATTTACAAGTTTTTCGTGTAATTTTAACAAAAGATTTTGATGTCAAGGGCTGTATGTGAACTGAGAACCAGGACAGCACAAATCAATTTTATGAATCACAGTTATTTTTATACACTGATTCATCCTCTATAGTCTCTATAGGAGATTAATTGGCGTTCTAAATGGTGTCAGAACACTTACTGTATGCAGAAATAATCTCTTGAGCAGAATACAAATTTGAAACATTTTACATTATATGCTTTTTTTCCCACTTTACTGTCCTCTTAGCAGTGCTCTGATGTTGAATGGCATGTGTCCACAGAAGTTCACTGAGCATCCTGACACCTTCCTTTCATCTGTATAGATTTCATTACTCCAGGTGTCTATGAATTAAATCCAATATTCCTGTGGTTAGCTCCATATGCTGTCGCTTATTAGCTGTGAATGTTCCCTATTAAATAAAAATACAAGCGACCTCCATCACCCTGCCCCTGGTACCTAATTTGACCGTCTTAATTATGAAAGTCAACCTCGGTATTATGAAAGGTGGGGGTTTATCTTGGTGTGTGTGTGAGCATCTGAGACGAGAGCAGTCCATCCCATGACGCATCTCTGATCAGGGGCTGACATTTATATTTATGAAATTTGATACACGCATCACCCATGAAAGAAATGGCTTATTCATCACTCAGAGTTCCAGCTGTCTTATCAAATTTGTAATTGGCCTCTTCTTAGGAGTCTTGTTGATTGACAAGAGCACATTTAAAGAGCCATATTTTTTCCCCGTGTGTTTTTTTCCCACTAGCTTCTTCCCTTCTCCCATCAGAGGTCTGTCAAATGAAGCCTGCCATCCATACCACCTGACATGGCTCACTTTGAAGGGTCTGCTGAGCATGAATAGCAGTGCAGATAATTTCTCCAGCTCAGACGAACATCTTTCATTACAGTTGGAATGTATTCAAGCCTGTAGTCATTTGTAAAAGGGGCATTAGGTTGGGAGAAGGAAAGCAGTAATTGCTGTAGATGTGGTCAAAGCCCATTCAAATTGGCACAATTTTCAGTCCAAGACAAGATGGCGAAGTTAAAAAACTGAATTCTAATGCCTCCATATGTCGACGGGGAGCACAGAAACCAGCCTGCATGGGTGAGCCACAGCAACTCATTAAGATGACTTTCTGTTTCTCAAATCTGATCTGAATCTTTGTCCTTTCATATGATAAACCTTCTATTAAAATCCTTTCCTTAATTAATTTGATTTGACTTGATAATCTCTTGACAAAAACTGTAATCTTTTGACCCAAAGTAGCTCTTTCCTCTTAATATAGAAGACTCTCCACATGCCTCAAACCCCAGCTTAAATTAAAAAAAATATTTCAGTGCAGAGGGAGGGGGCTGTAGCCTGAGGGTAGAGAATAAAGCAGCTGACCGGAAAGTTACTGGTTCAACTGCATGTACCAGCTGGTTGTGCCGGGCATTTTCTAAGTCTGAATCTGCGTTAGAATAAATGTAATGCGACATTGCAACTTGTAAGGGGCTTTAAAAGTGGATAACTGTACATGCCTGTTAAAATTGTCCCCTAAGTAGGCAAAGGTTAAATTGAAATGTAAGTACATTTTTCTTAACAGCCACTCTCTGGAACATAGACTTCTTTTCACTAAGGCAAAACCTCGGGCAATCTGAGCACATTGACAGTCAACAGTAACTTAACTCTATTTACAGTGTCATTACTCTGTTGGAGGCAGCTGTATATAGCTGCTCCATTTTATTTTCCCCGCTAACGCACACACTTTTTACCTGAGACACTGAGATCGTGTGGGTCTCCACTGACTGCTGCCAGGCACCATTACCTGACGAGTTAGGTCATCTGACTGATGGCTTGTGATAGCTCGGAGAAACGTACAATCCCTCAAATAGACCATTTCTGTCTCCCAATTTTACTTTAATATTTCCCAAATGCCTCTGAAGGCATTGGGACAAACGCAACCCCACATTCGGTTATAAAGGAGCAAGAGTCGGAAAAAGCAATAACTTAAATGCAGTGACTTGACACATGGAAATAAGCCTCTTTGTATTAAAATCAAATGGAGATTAGGCTTTGCAGAACAAGCTCCATTTGAATTGTATACAATGATTTTGGCAAGGTTATTATAGAGGGATACATATAAACAGCAGAACCTTGCATTGTGTTTGTGTGTACATTATGTATGTGTGTGTGGTAGTAGGTAGTGAGACACACTACTTATCCACCTCAGTGCCCTTAAACCATGTTGAAGCTCTGTTAATATTTCAGTACAGTGTTTTAAATGTTTTTGTCTGTTTATGTGATTTGTTTAATTCACCAAACTGTCTTTTTCTTCTGTCCTTTAGGATGCTGCCTGTGGCAAAACCCACAATAGACAAGAGATCAAGCTAAGACATCTGACAACCATTGACTTATGAGGAGTGTCACTCCTCTCTGCACATCACATCTGACCATTAGTTGACCCTTTCATCAACGCTCAACACTTGTGAAGAAGCTCACTTGTTGACACATCTCATCAGCCGGGCAGACGTGACAGCAATCGAAGACATTATAAGTGAATGGGGGCTAATTGTTACCCGAAGCTGCTCGCGCAAAAGTAGCAACATGCAGCCACAGTTCCCAAATGCTCCATTGCACCGTTCAAAGCTGCAGTTCATTTAGAACATTTTCAGCAATATTGACATTTCTGTGACGAAGCAGCAGCTGTAAAAAGAAAAAAAGTTCCACATCAACCATACAGAATGAGATCAGCAATGCTTTGGCCTGTATTGTTCACTCTGCAAGCTGTGTGCACCAGCGTGGCGCATGCCATGCAACATTACCCGGCGGCCTGGGGACACTATGACGTGTGCAAGTCCCAGATCTATACAGAGGAGGGCCTGGCGTGGGACTACATGGCCTGTCAGCCAGAAGCCACCGACATGACAAAGTACCTGCGAGTGGCCCTCGACCCCCCAAATATCACGTGTGGAGATCCGCCAGAAACGTACTGCGCTTTGGTGAGTCGTAACCTCGCCTGTCCCCTGATGGAGACAAATGAGGCTGTAGGCAGGATCACACAGCATACTGGGTCAGGGATAGAGAGCAGTGCATACAAGGCAACGTGCTGCCGCTGCAGCAGAGATTGATGTACACACAGACCCAGTGTGCATTAGGATACAAGTGCTAACATCCAGCAGCATACTCAAGAGCTACACACACACAAAAATGGATGCAGACACACGTCAATATATGCACAAATCTTGGATAAGCAAGTGTAAAGATACACAGATAGCACACACACATACACACTAAAACAAGTAGCGCACAAGGACATACAGGCATCTGTGCACTAACACATACACACAAACCAAATTCACAAGTACATATTCACACAAACATGCAAAGGCATACATGAAGACCTACATGTACAGTACAAACACGCAACAGGTCACAGAGGATAAATTACAGTAAAATTACAAAGAATTCTGAGCTCATCTGTCTGGTCTAGCTGAGTCATTTTTCCAACAGTACTGATGTTTATCTTTGCTCACAAATTTCTTGTGTGTATATTATCTTGTAAATTCTATGGAGCCACAGAAGGGACAGTTTCATAGATGGGAGAAACACATACCTCCTTTTGCAGTCTATTTTACAATCTCTTGTAAACATTTAGTTTCCTTGAAAGAGTTTGTGTTCTCTCACAAGACGTTGCAGAAATTTAATGTTCTTTTCCTCCTATCTAAAATATTTTCACACTTGTCTCTTCTGGGGGTTGGTTGAAAGCAGCAACAAGGATCAGTGTTAACAGTGACAAGGTAATTGTACTGGCGCAGTTATTATGCAGTGCATGCTCACTGCTAGTGTTCACCGTTGTGTTTCATCGGCCCTTATCAACCATTATCAACAGTTCAACTCCAGGTTGAATTTGTTTAGAATCACACACAAAGTAAGCAGCGAGAGCCCATAGGCTTTAAAGTGGTTCATTAGAAGTCGTGTGTGTGCCCGCAGAGAGCTCCTGCAAGTAAATATTTACCAATTAAAATGGGCATCTTTAAAAGGAGAGCTTTTATTCTTGCAGCTCCAGATGGCATTGAGACATTTAATGCCACTGTAGGAAGAAAAAAGGAGCCCGTCTCCAGTCGCGTGTGACGTTCTGTGAAGCTTTATATCAGAACGAACTGTGAAACCTTTATCAGCCCAAGGCATTCAGATTATCCTGAATACGCAACATTAACATAAAACAGGGAGTATAAACGTGCAAAATAGAGACAAAGAGAGTCAAAGTGGTTTGACTTATATTTCATTTCACTACAGTAACTGTTGGTAGTTAAAGATGCCTTGTCACAATATTTCCCTTTATTTGGAGATACAGTTTCAAATACAGAATACTGCACAGATATTGCCTTTATTATTTTCATCGTCACATATTTTATACTGACTATATTTCTTTTATGGTATTATTTTTCTTTGTCAGAGTATGTTGTATACTTATTGGTACACACTTGTAATGTATATGTTTCATTTATAAACTTGAAGATAAAACTACGAAGAGTAATTACTTACCAGTATTATAGGTCAGCTGTTTACGCAGGCTGGTCACTCACTGGTCACTTCTTACTGAATAAGGCTTGCTTACCCATTGCTTGTAATACTTTGTGTGGTTGTAACTACAGTGGTTAGTTACAATTAAATAACTGGACATTTGTTGAATTTTAAATGATTAGACAATGGTAACGTTCGGTGAGAGCTGCGTGTACTTTGGTGTTAAAAGAGAGCTAACGTAGAGGAGCAGAGTACTACCAAATCATGCATCTGTTCTTCTTGACATTGGTGGATGATGTGATTATCCTGATTATTCCAGCACTGGAATAATGCCACTTGCATGAATGGCTGATGCTACACACCCAGTTAGGTGCTGTGGCACTATTCAGCATCTGAGTTTGCTGGAGTGTTAGGGTTAGGGTTTCCATCCAAACAAGGAGAGCAAATTTGGACATTTTTAGCCACCTTAGCAGCGTGGCTCTATGGATGTCAATCTGTCGCTTGGTCAGTTGGTTATCAGTCCACCACTTTGGTCCTGACTGAAATATCTCAACAACTATTGGGATTGCCATGAAATTTTGTAAAGACATTCATGTTCCCCAGAGTATGAGTCCTACTGACTTTGGTGGTCCACTGGCTTTTCTTCTAGTACCACTAGCAGGTCAAAATTTTCACTTACTGCATCCAGTGAAATATATCAATATCTGCATTATGGAGTGGGACAACATTTTGTACATTTTGTCCTAATTACTTTGGTGATCCTTTTACTTTTTCTCTAGCATCTCCATGAGGTGGACATTTGTAATTGTTAGTGGAATGTCTTGATTACTAGATTAGAAGTTGGTAGAGATATTCATGTTCCCCTCAGGATGAATTGTAATAACTTTGGCGATCCCCTGAATTTCATCTAGCGCCATCATCAGGTCAAAATTTCAGTTTGTCCAATACTTTGGTTTATGACCGAATAGCTGCCAAACCAATGCCATCCCCATCAGCCTCATTTGTACTTTCTATTTTGTGATAATTAGCAAGTGTTAGCATGCTTACAAGCTAAAAAAGGTGAAGATGGTAAACATTGCCTGTTAAACATCAGCCAGTAAGCATCGCCATCGTGAGCATGTTAGCATGCTGACATTAGCATTTAGCTCACAGCAATGCAGTGAGTAAATTAATCCACAAGGAGTCGCTATATCGCTACAGATTCTTAGTCTTGTTCGGCTATTATTTTCAAATAAAAGATTGTACTGTACTTTTGACTTTTTCTGTCACTTGGCCAAGCCTTGAATTATAAAATGCTATTTTAAAAATCCAAGAAAACGAAAAGGCTTTTATCTTACTCCCTGAAAAGTTATCGTTTTATAGATATGTTTTCACCAGATGGCGATGAAATACAACAATTAGTCAAGAATTGAAGAACACTTGACTAACGCATCATATAGCTTAATGGTCAACAAAAGAAGAGTCAAATTATAAGCAGAAACAGTTTAATCACCATATTAAATAAATGCACAGTTTGTGTTTTAGGCATTGGCGTAATCACTGTAGGTCAAGGAATCCAAAGAATATCGGCCTGCCATAACAGGACATAAGTGATCCTGTTCATGAATAGAATACAGCTTTTATAATCCCCATACACCTCAACAAGTGTACATTCAAGCTGTACCTTGACTAAAACGTTTTGTTATGTGACAGATGTCGCTACATCCTGACTGCCAGGATGTCTATCGCCTCTGACATGAATTGGAGGTCATCATTGTCCTGATGATCAAGAACACAGGCTCCTCCTGCACTCGCCTAAACGGCTGTTGTGTGTTTGATCTGTTTACATTCTCGGCTGGCACACAGGCAGACTGACACCGGTGACCTTATCCACCGGTGCTTCCTGAGAGTTTGTTGGAGATGAGAGGAGCATGCAAATGAGCTCTTTTAGCCAATCACCAAGTTGCCTGCAGTTGTGAGCCCAGTCTAATCATTTTCCCCAGGAGCTGGTTTGCCTCAAAGTGAATGGTCGAAGAATCCTGGATGGCTTGTCCCCCCTCCCTCTGCCTTGTGCTTATGATTCCCATCTGTGTCGCTCAAGGATGTTTTTTTGTCCAAACTAAGCTCTGTCAAATATAGTTATGACAGAGTGTGTGTTCATGAAAAGGGCATTAATTATTCAAGAGTAGATCTTTTACAACTTAAGGTTTGAGGTTGTTTACTTTTTGGTTGAAATGGTAAAGATATGCTCTTGGTTTTGGTTCTAATTCCAGGCCTGCTTTCTCTTTAGTGTTTAGGACAAGTGATAAAGAGAGTCCAGGATAAACAGTGTCTAGGACAGGTGTTCAGCATCAGGGAGTTAGCCCTATTCTGTTTTTATTTTTAGCTGCAGACCTTCAGGGGTTCTTCAAAATGTGTTGGTATTAAGGCTGTTCTCCTGTGGTGCACTGTGGCACTGTCACTCACTATTATCCAACACCGATTTAAGGTCTTTTTCTACAATATATACAATAACAGTGCAAGCTAAACCATTGAAATACATTTTAAGAGGAAGGTTGGATTCATTAATATATTGTATTCAGCCATTACTTTTCCAAATGTGTGAAATGTTTCTTAGTCATGCATTCTGTTGTAATTAATGGGGGGGGGGGAATGTTTGATATTCAGCATTTTCATACATTAATACAAATTATTCAATTAGACGCATTTGAATTATCGTAGGCAAGACAATTATTACACTATTGCACCACATGGGCCCTAATTAATAATAGCTGTTAATGCAGAAGAACGCCTGCAGAAAGACATCTGCATCTCAAACCTCTCATAATCATTTTTGATATGGTTAACAGACATGATAGTGTTTTTAATTACAGCACTTTTCTCCCTCTCTCAGGTCCCAATCAGGTTGGCTTCGGTGGATTTAATGGCAATTCACAAAAGTGCAGGCCATTTCATTGAGAGAGGAGATTTAAATTTCATGCTATTCAGAGTTAAAACAAATCATCTGGAGTTGCCAAGTAATGGGCATGGACATGTTTACGCCACAAAACGTAAAAAAGCATTTGGCGGATGGCTTCCACAACGTTTTAACATTTTCACGATGTGAATCTGCTGAGTCAATAAATTCTCTTTTGTTAAACAGACCACCCTGTCAAGCATTTCTAACTGCGACTGCCATGGTGGACTAGTGTTTGGATTACTATCCTGCTGATAAGAGAACTTTTCACTGAGTGGTTTGGTGGTTTGAAACGTGGCAGGGAAAATCTTGGATGAAGAGGTTGAGAGACACTCTGTTCTCCCACAACATCTACAGTGATCTGGCAGTTGATCTAAATGAATGAATGTGAGCTTTGAGTTAGTTGTCATTGCACCACAGTATCTGCAGCCATGCTGATTCATTCACGTCATGTTGGCAATGCATAAACATTTGTGAGACTGATTCAGTAATGGTGCTTATTCCAGCTACTCTGAGTCTAACTGGGTAGATTCTTGTAATTCCTCTGAACTTTATTCAGGTCTCTGAGAATGGATGAAAGCAGTTGTGGCTGCCAGTTCACCACACGGCCCCCTCGGAGGCTTAGGAAGGAAAGACGAGACGAGAGCTCCCGCTAAGCTGCTCGGAGACTGCCATGTTATTGACAGTCAATGCAGCAGACTTATCTTTGCTGGCAATGACGGGAGTCATTGTGAACTTTCAGTCTGTGTCTTACATGCCCACAAGAACTGACGTAATAGACTTTAGAAAGAGAAATAGATTAGAGGCTAGAGAAAAGGAAGTAACCTTTGCTACATAGGCTGTGAGGTCATTGACAAAAATAGTTAATTTGCAGAATGGCTAGTGCCTCAACTCTATCTCCTACAAAATATGTATGTTCACTGGCAAGATTTTTTTCCAATCCAGGAAAGTTCAGGAAGTGTAGCCAGAGACAGGAGTTTGTGTCCAGTGTCCCACGTGTTGCTAGGTTTAAGGTAGTAAAACACTTGGTTACGGTTAGGGTTAGAAAGGTTGTGGTTTAGGTTAAATACTGAAAATGTAAATTCATTCAATTTTGTGTGTCAAGTCATCGTTGACTTTATTCAACCGAGACCACAATCTTTCACTAACCTTAAAGCTGCTCTAATTATTTTTTAATATTAACAATTGAAAAAATGACTACTTGTAATGTGAAAGTGGCCACTCGTGGCGATGAACCCACAAAGAATTATCACCAGACTTTGAGGTTCCCCTCAGCTCTGTGGGGCCTTTTAGCATCTTGCAGCTCATTGTTTCGGTTTACTGGCCCGGAGCTTTACTGTTTTGGTTCACTCTCAGCGCTCTCATCAGCCTCATTTTCAGTTGCAGACAGCTGTTTTCAGTGGAAAAAGGTCTGATAAACCCACTGTGCATCTGCCCAACACCAAACGACAAACAATGTTAGCGGCTAGCTGGTGAAAATAGTGGATCATTTATCAGTTAAAGAGCCAGATATTTCCCTCAGGAGTTGGTGAAACACAACTCCAAATATATGTTAACATTGCTCTATGTCTGCTGGATGTGTATATAGGCTAAATCCCAATATGCCCAAAATCAGTCCCTTGGTCATGCATTCACAACTCCCTATAGACACTCAGTAGTTAAGTCTGTAGTGAGACGTAAATTGAGATTTCTGACACTTATGAATCATCATGCTTTTGCGTCATCACTGACAGGTGTAGTGTCACACAACCTACAATTTATAAAATGTGACGCATTGCATTTTGGAATTGTTAGCAGAAAGTAGTGCACATACCATGGGGATCTTTAAGGGTCCTATATAGTGCATACATTTCACAGTCAAATAAAATGGCAGTTAGTATATATAGTGCACTATATAGGAAGGGATTCTGGACACAGCCTGTGTCTGTGGCAAACCAGTTTGAGCATCAATATCATGAGCACAGTGTCTATCTCTGGTTGCTAAAATAAACAAGCAGTTCAGAGGTCACACCAGAAACTGCCATTGCCCCTCTTTGATCCTTGTACCTTTCCTTCTTGGGGGGAAATTCACTCATCCATATATTTGTTTGGGGACAGGGAACAGTTGGAGCGTTTAGCTTCCTGTCAACCCTGTGCCCTTGACTCTGTTCTGAACTGGCCCTGCCCAGCACATCATCACCGCACCACTGCGTACCAAGACACAGAGATGACATGCAACATGTCCCCTGACTCCAGCAGAGGGGGGAGTCATCATTTATTCTTTCACTCGCCTGCCACCTCTGTTGTCTCCTGGCTTTTTAATTTCCATGTCTCTTGTTTTCTGTCAGCTGATGATGCATAATATCCATGCCTTGTTTGAACATGTGGAGGTTGCATGCTCCATATGAGGTGAGCACTTGACAGATAGAGATATGTCAGCATTATTCCCTGCGATCTGTGACAGGTTAATTCTTAGAGGGTTGTAAATACAAAAACAGATGAATTATGCATGGAGATATAAAAGAAAGTGATGGGCTTTGTGGTTCGACTAGACACAAGTCTTTCTGGACAGCTTAACATTTGAATGCATGTTTGCTTGCTGAAATGGAGCGCCTATAACCATATGCATAAGTGCTTCATTCTTCTTTAATTTTTTTCCAAAGCAGACATAATACTTAGCAGACAGCCGGTTCGAAATATTCTTACGTAGGTGTATGCAGGATTGTTGCTTTCTCAGCACAAATAATAATAATTGCAGGTTTTCTTTTGTTGCAGTAAACTTACAAGAACATCAGTCTTTCACTAATGCAAATGTTGTCTGGTTTCCATATACATTCCCTTACCAATTCATGTTCTCCAATATCCATACTGAAAATATGTAATAAGTTTTATAAGCACTTATCATTCTGTGAAACAGATTGTACGGTGCTTATATTGTATTTTACACTCTACTACTTTCACTGCCATATGATGGAACCAAGCTGTTCGGCATGGCAGACCTGGCTGTACTTCAATATTATGTTTGCTCACTGTGTTTGATATGAAGGGAAAATGTGACATGTTTCCACATTTAATTCAAGCAATGCAGAAAGTAGATTCAGCAGAAATATCAGAACACATTTTCTTATTATGACATGCTTAAGCAATGCTAAAAAACACATCATTTTAATTCAAGTCGTGTGGAAGTTCTTTAGCTTCAAGTCATACCAATTATGTCAGGCTGTGGCCACATATTTATATTTACACATGAGCGGGGTTATTGTTTGAACTGTGTAGAAACTACATTGATAACTACATTGATAACAAGATGATGCATCAGGATTTAGTTCAGCAGGTGACTGATTGGTTGATCACATTGTACATTCACATTTACTGTGGTTACTTAAAGCAACATGTTGCAGTGGAAAAAAGAAAACCTGAGTTTTTCCAAATTGGGAAAAGTAGAGACAAACAGCCCAATCAGTCACAATTAGGTGGTGATGTGTGAGAAAGAAAATCACAGCTCCACTGCAGGTCAGACTCCAGGCTGAAGTTAGTTTGATAATCACCTATTGGACACGTGTTTTAGCCAAAGCATTGAGTTCAATGTAGCTATTGACCAGCTGGACTTCTTGACTATCATCAATGGCTGCGCTCAGACTGTCATTAGATGTAAGGGTGCAGCTATGAAAGAAACATTTGCAGATGTGGTCGTTGGCCAGCTTCATATGCCATGAGAGCAGTGGTGGAAAAAGTACTCTGATCTTTATTAAAAACTGTACTTAAGTAAAAGTAATGTGTACATCACTTTCATGTTGCAGTTGCTTTACTATTGGGTAGCTTGTGAATTTCCCCAAGGATCGATAAAGTCTTATCTTATCTAAACGTATAATAAACATAATTTATTTGTAACAGAAAATGAAAATACTCAAGTAAAGTACAAGTATCTAAAAATTGTACAGTACTTAAGTAAATATACTTTCAGCCTCTGCATGAGAGGTAACTGATTGAAAATGTACTCAAATACCCAGAAACTGTGTCGTCAACAAACCAAAAAAAAGAAAAAAACGGTGCTCATTTTACCAAACTACATGGTCTGTGATTGCTTACACTAAAGTGAGGTCATGTATTATTATTTGTGAGCCCATGCCTTCTCTTTAGAGCACTTGCTATTTAGGAGTCAGTTGGTATTTTAGGTAGTTTCAATTTGACACTTCTGTGGGGAAAAAAGTTCAGGTGAAATCAGGAGAGACTTCAGTATGAGTGAACAAATACTTATTGACACAGTATAGGATACTATCCACTGGTGGTGGGGGTGGTGGAAGGATGGCTGAAGATCTGGATGTGATGAGGAGTGGACTTCTGATGAGCTCGACCCCGGACACTGAATGTGGTGAACTGAAGGCGAACGGGGCGGAGGAGGGTCGCAACGATTCCGCACTGAAATGACGGCTGACAGCAAGTGAGAGGAGAACAGATTTAAAGTTTGACAGCAGCAATATGATTGGCTGATGGAGATCGTGGCGAAATCTGGTTGGATAAGTGAGAGAGTAAACGCCCATAATCAGCTCATAAAGAAAGCAGGAAGAGAGAGAGAGGCTGTTTTCGAAACCGCCTGCTACATACTACAGACTAACGCAGTATGCAGCATCATCGGTAGTATGCAGTATGAAACTGTTAAATCGATTTATTTTGCAGTACGCTAGGCCAGGCTTAGCTGGTTTCCGGTTTTGAAAAGCGGAAATAAACAATAGTACAGCTAACGGCAAACCACCGCAATTGTGTAGCATCCTCTTAAGGTCTGAAAACGAAAAGTAATAACTGCAGCCTTGTCACAATTTCTGTGTGTTACTTCTTTTTATATTCCTCCCTGTCAACCACTGACACGGTAGTGTTGCTGTCCGCCATTTCAACAATGGTGAATAAAGTTGAAAAAAAGAAAAAACAATGGGGACCATTCCACCGCTTTGCATTGTGGGATACAGTAGGCGAGGTAGACTGGTCCGATGCATACTGGAGATTTTTTCCCCAATCAGTACAACATCTGGGTATTTCTGGCATACTGCAGATTTTGCTTTTGTTTGCATACTATGTGCTACATTTCAGCCAAATCAGTACGTATTGATAGTATAGTAGGCGGTTTTGAAAACAGCCAGAGAGGGGGGCAGGGGTGAATGAATGAGGGATAAAGATCTTCCTGATCGAACTTACGCTGAGCTTCAGTTGACATGAGGATTTCCAATTAACATATAGATTAAATCTTACAATACAAAAACTTGGGACACTCTTCGCGAGTTGGACAGTTGTATTTTTATACACAAAGTTTGCCAAATGTAGTTTTAAGTTTACATTTGAAAATGAGCAACTGAAAGTGAATTGACTGCATCCCTACTCCTCATCTGTTTTCAAATTCTACATCAACAAACTTTACATAAGATATTAAATCTTTTTTTGTTCCCTTTAGGTTTGAATTTTAAAAGTAGGGTGACAAAGACAAATCCCATTAGCATTTACTGCTTGAGGACCCAAATTGCAGGAGATAAGATGATATTTTGGAATGATTCAAATGAAATCCTCTTAACTCACGATATGACTCAGCTTCCTTTCTCCCCGTAGTCCAGTCACATTTAACTAATTTGCCAGAGACTCACATGCCAACGCATTTTTGCCGCTTGCCTGGCAAAGGCACTACTGTAATACAAGCATGAATGTTTCATCTGTGAATCACTGTGTTTGTCTTACACCTCAGTACACAGGAAACAATTAGTTATTTCAGTGTGTGTGGTGCCTATACCAAAGAGACAGTAGTTCTTAGAGAGCGACAGCAATTCAGAGCTTTGAATTAAGTACTTTCCGAGTGATGCCGTTCTTGTGGTGACCCATGGGCCTCAGCTATTTTGAGATTGACTCCCCCCTCAGAGAGCTTCCGGTCCCTCCCGTTTTGTCGTGTCCATCTCAGCTCTTCTACCTTTTCAATAAAGAAATAAGAGGGTAACTGGAGTGTCCACACTGTAATTTTAGAAATAAAAGGAATCCCTTCACCATTAAATTGAATTATTTTCGCTTTGTCATGCATTCAGTGCCTGTACACCCGTTCAGCATCCTTTTATGCTTGACAAGCTGAATGAAATTCTTGTAAAAGATACAGTAATTGAATTACTCAAAAGCTATTTGGCAGGCTGGCTCTTTGTTGCTGCCCAAAATACTCAACTTGGCTCACCCCATCTGCCAAAGGTTTTTTTTTTTTTTCTTTGCAGGGATGTGCATATGCATGTGAAGGACTTCCCCTCCCTCAAGACACTGTCCATAATTTTGGCCAGACTGAGGAGTGTCAAGCAATCAAGCAGTGCTCTCAGGGGAGAGGAACACTTTGAAAGCTTTAACCTCACAAGTCTGTGTTGGTGGGAATACAGCTGTGTTATAACAACAGCTTTTTAAAAAAGGCCACATTAAACTATTTAACATGAAAACAAAGCAGATAATCGCTTCCTGAATGTAATACAGGAGCTAGAATATTATTGTAGGGTGACACAAATCTGTAGTGTCTCTTTATCTCACAGATTTCACAGTTCATATTAAAGTTGGCAGCAATGTGCAGCAGAGATCAGCAAGTATGAAGTTAAATTGGAATTTCTACAATGATCCTTATCATTTCAACTTTATTTTTCCTTCAACAAAAACATTATTTTTCCTTATATTCAAAGGAAAAGTTCAACATGTTTAGCCTAGCTTTGGGTAAGTGGAAGCAGTGGGGAAAAATATGCATACCCACACCTCTAAAGTGGTCTTATTTATGAAATATATCTAGTTTGTTTATCCCGTAAGTGGATAGAAATGTAAAATTGACAATTAGTGATTTTGTGATCGTCAGCCTATAGAGATCCATAGGTGAGCCAAGGGGCAGCTAGTTCAGACTGTTGGAAAAATGTCTATATATATATATATATATATATATATATATATATATATATATGTTAATGTTAAGTGTATTTATTTTTTGTCTTTGGACAGAACAAAGCTAGCTGTTTCCCCCTGTTTCCAGTCTTTATGCTAAGTTAGGCTAAAGACATTCCAGCTGCAGCTCTATATTTAACATACAGACATGAGATTGATATTGATCTTCTCATCTTAGAAGAAAGCAAATAAGCGTATTTCCCAAAATGTTGAACTATATGCATTGAAGGTGTTAAAATGTACAGCACATCAACTTACCTCTAAAAAGTCAAAACGCTGGCTGTTTCCAAAAGTGGCTGATGTGATTTTATCATGCACAGTGAAAGGGTGACATTTCAGTAATGCTTTATTCCTCACTTTGGCATTTCAAATTAATAAAAGCCTCTAATAACTATGCAGATTGAAAAGATGGAGGATGAGTTGACACACAATGAGCTAACACACTGAACAATGCAGCAATTTCACTCTCGCTGTCCCTCGTTCTTTTTTTTTCGCTCTCTCAATTTCATCCCAGTTTCAATCAATTTCTCTGCGATGACCCGTGCATCTCATTGCAAAGAGTCTGTGTCCTTTGATTTTCTTCTCAATGAGAGAGCACTTAGAATCCCTCAGTGGCAGATTTCCATGTGTTTTAAAGCTGCTTATATGAAACTAGCAAGAGTCAAAATCAATAATGCAATGATTTTAGAGTAGTTTATCATTGTATTGTTAAGGCGGAGGCATTCTGGGGTAACAAATGGATTACACTTTCATTTTCTTTTAGTTTTAACTTGTTTCAAACTATATGGCTTAATAGCTGTGAATTAGAAATTTGGGTTTGTGCAAATAATTCTGGGTTTCATAGTAAATTGTTACACTTGATGTGACAAATGACAATCAAGATTTAGACACAGAAGTCTGGTGGCTTATCAAAGGTCACCTACCCTTACTGAAGGCTTGGCCATCAAATATTAGGGCTGAAATCAGTTCATTTCAGTGGAATCGCCATTATCAGAGTGAAGTCTCTCGTGGAGGTGAGGGTAAATTTATGTGGTGCTTTCGTCCAGAATTTAAATTAGGTGATGCAACTCATGTCTGTGCGTCAAGTATGGAGCTAGAGCTGGGAGGCGATTACCTTAGCTTAGCTTAGCTTAGCTTAAAGACTGAAAGCAGAGGGAAGCAGGTAGCCTGGCTCTTTCAACTTTCAAAGATATACCTGCTACAAGAAGCTCATTTGTTTAACCCATGCACAAAACAATAATGTAAACAACGGTTCTAGGGGGAGTTACGTTGTGCAGTTTGGGACTCTGGGAAGTCACTACGCACAGCTGTTGCTTGCCAAGAAATAGTTACAGAGAAACCACACATTTTCATTTTTAAACTACTGTTTGTGTACAGATTGAATAGATAATTAGTGAGTTTTAGAGGTGTTGGTAACTTTGTAGAGAGACAGTCTAGCGGTTTCCCTCTGCTCTGAGTCTTTAAGCCAAGCTAAGCTAATTGCCTTCTGACTCTAGCTCCATACTAAATGCACAGACATGAGATTGATATTGATCTTTCCATCTAACTCTCGGTACGAAATCAAATTAGTGTATTACCCATAGTGTTGAACTATTGCTTTAATGTTGAGGGAGCAGAGAAAACTGGAGAGTCCAAAATGAAGGAAGCTATCATAGTGTATTAGCTGTTTCGCACTGTGCATTACATTTACCAAGCTTCCAGCACCACCTACGTTGCAAGGGCAAATACATTCTTCTCGATTTACCCTGCACTAAGTTTTTCTGATTTGTACAAAGCATAGAAACACTCTACTGTTGTTTATTTGGTGTAAAAAGTTTATTTGGCGTATGATCGAATACACACACAATTTTCACTATTTAAGTTTTCAAGTGTTAAGTGTTTAATATTAAACAGACAGCATACTACTCACATTACATTTTCATGTGTTGTTTGGCCATGATGAAAGAAAATTACAATAAATAATGTAAATAGCTGATAGATGGTAGGAATAAATAGACGAATAACTCATAGACTTTATATATGAATGTACACTTTATTAGTATTTTGTCATGATTATGGCTAGTTTAGTACCCTTTGTATAAAGTACATTTATTGTAACAAGTTTAGAACCTCATATTTGTTGTGTGTTTGACATAAACAGATGACATGCTAAACATAAACTAGACAAAATACTCAGACTGTGCAGTATGATCAAATCAAAAGCTTTACACTTTGTTTTACAACATATAAATCTTTATCCATCTTTATCCAAAGTGCCTTTCTGAATGATGAGTATAAATATTTTTAGCACAGCTAAAGCCAGTGAGACACAAACCTACAACCCTGGCATGGTTAGTGGCATGCTCTATTTCTACGATCAAAAGAGATGCCTGTAAATTCATCTGATGTGTTTATTTTACACACAAATGTCTGCCTGTGTTAGATGTTCTGTCTAAAGTATCTTGTCAAGAGAGATATACATTTTTGCCACACAAGCAGGCGGTGTTTTATCCACCAGACTGCTTTAAATGGAGTGCCGCAAAGAGAGGCAGAGATCTAGCAAAGAGAATTAAACATCCTTTCATTATAGCAATGTTAAAGCTTTTCATTGAATCCTGACATCAGAGGGAAACTAATCCCACATACAACCAAGCTCACACACGCAGAAACATGCAGCCACACACACACACACACTAATACACGGAAATATACAGGAATGCTCACTTACAGATAAACATACACACAAAAACACCAAATACACATGCACAAATGACTTTCATTCAGAGATTTTCATACACACAAGCAAATGCACACACACTAAAGCCCAACACCACCACCATCCCCCACGATAATAAGGCGGTGTTAAATTTACCCCAGTGGGACTCTGCCACATGGGACAGATAATGAGGCCAGGTGTTAATTAATGTGGAGTACGTTTCCCCTCGTCTGCTGGCGCCCCGTGAATCCCAATCAAGGCTGCGGCCCTGGATCGTGGCGCGGTTGATTTGCCAAGCAGTGTACTTCAAAAGGCCAGACTGGCTGTGCTGCAGTCCTCAAAGGGACTGCTTTGGCGAGGGCTACGTTCCAAAGGGCGGAGTGCTTGGCATGTGGCAAATCGAAACACGAGCGCCGGGAGAAGTTTGTGTTTTTGTTTTGATCCAACGTCTGCACCGATAGCAAGTTACAGCCATCACCTCTGCACCCTCTGATGTGCTGTTTACTTAACCACCTGATGCATATGTTTTCATTTTGTTTGCTGTGTGCAGTCTCACACATGACACTTAAAGGAGCATACTGATGTGTCTTTGCAGGTTTTACATTTTTAACTACAACTCTACATTTTTGCAGACTCTTGAAAATGATGTAATGCTGGTTAATCTCAACTGTTAACTATTACAAATACATTGCAGCTTATTTCAGGACGGGGGTGAAAGTAAAAGCATGGGAACAGCTTCTTCAGTGCAACTGGTTCACGTTACTGACCATCTCAACAGCTGGAAATAAGAACTCTAACAGCAAATGTAATATATCACTTCACTCTCTTCTCGCTTATGGTATATATCCTCTGACAACCTAAACAATTACTAATGTAATTTGTAATTTGTATGTTATGTATTTGCCATCTAAACACAAAACGCAAAAATTGAAATATACAGTTAATCTACCAACAAGGGAAGCTGATCCACAAAATAAATCTCCACAAAAGTAAATGTCATCTTGAATTGTGTAATCCATCACAGTGAACATCAAGTCTGCATTCATTTGCAGTCAGTGTTACAATTATCATTGCATGACAATGCAGTTTAAAGGGGCACGTCACTAGTTTTACACATATTTTTAGCATAGATGAAGTCAATAAGACTAAGACCCACAACTCTATCATTATTGGTATTGTGATCTATCTCTACAGCATCAAAGTTTGACTAAAAGTCAGGATATATTGACCTGGGCAGCACCAACTTTGACCATTCTTTTTTAAATTTGTCTCTGGCAAGTCCCCAAACTGTACGGAAGTGCAATACTAAGTCGATGGAGTGCAGATCAATTTGAAAAGTCTGCACTGAATTAACTGACAAAAATGTATGCATACTTAGTGTGCTTAATGTTGACTGTGAAGGATTACATTTGTGGTTCCCAACCATTTTGGCTTGTGACGCCTTAAAATGAAGTAATATTTAGTTGTGAAACATCATCACAGGTTATGGCCATTTATGAGCAGTTTAACCAGTGTTTTTTCCTTCTCTGAATGTTACCATGTTTATGGGCCTAAAGAGCTGAAAGTATCCAATATCTCACAAAAACATAATTTTGTGTAAAAGAGATATTTTTTTATTTCTTATTCCTTAAATCATCTTGTGACCCTTGAAAATCTTCCTGGGACCCCCAGGTTGGCAATCACTAGATTACATTTCTCAAGCAAGTTTGGGCTAATTCATTTTCATGCTATACAGAAATGAATGCAAGCCAATGGTTGCCTGGAATGGTAGAAAAAGTACATTTAAATTTATAAAACACAACGGCATGCTTTTGCAGAATCTTTAGCTGCGATGTAAAGAGTATGTGATTTGTAGTAAATGGGTTAAAACGTGCAGAACCACTGGTAAACTTTAACACATGCTCAGAAAATGTCTGGGTTTTATTTAGGCAATCAATTCACATGTCCTGACCATTTAGGTTATCAAACTATCACGTTAGATAGTGTTTCTTTCACATACATTATATCGACTTGCCATTATCAGTTGTCAGGTCTCAGAGGTTCATAACCCTCCAACCTCAGATATGATATGATGGAGCACTCACAGGTCTGATGAGCAATCCTCCTGTCCTTCATTCCTCTGAAGGTCAGAAGAATGAAAAGCCTGGCTCTGTTGTGAGCCACTGCTGGCCCTGACTGCAGGTCATTAAAGCTCTATTGAGTTTCTGCCAAAGCTCTGACTCTCCCAATATCTCACCATGGCTCATCTCAGCTGTCTCTTCCGTCAGGGCTTATAGCAAGCCCTGAAAGGATCAACACCCAGTCTCTGTGTTCACTATACACTTCAGCATTCCCTCTTCTAAAAAGCTGACCTAGATCTACCTTGATATCATCCTTTTTGGCCTGTCCTCTGTGTATCACCACAAACATATCATCCTCCAGTTATATCGAGGTACCATGTGAGTGCAGGGCAAAGAGAGCTTGCCTTTTTGCACCGATTGAAAGTTGAGAATTTATTATGGTCTCTGATGGGCATCTTGTGATTTTGTCAAGTGGTGCTTCAGCTCAAATCATCGCCATTTTTGTTGTCCTGGATCAACTCCCTGAACACTGAATCACAGGCGAGTGATATCACCAAGCTGTCGTTTGTCAAATTCTCCTCCTCTGGTGCACCCCATGAATGAGGATGGGCATCCGGAGGTGTGATAGAGGGGGTTTGGGCCAGCGACAGGTCTGCAGGTGTCATGCGGCAGGTTAGGAGGTGCAAGGCTGAGCAGGATGATGGGCTGATTAATCCAGCAACACCTCAGGTCCAAAGGGAGAGACTTCTCTTGCAGTCACAGAGGCTCTGTAGTGCATTTAAGGAATGTATTGTAATATAAAAGTGTATTATAGGAGCATTACGTTGGCATGAAAAATATTTATGCAAGGCAACTAAGCTGTATATGCCTTATCAGGTGAGAGAGTAAGAAAGCGTGGATGTACAGTCGATCATCTTCATTATCATCATCAAAGTGCATTTCCATTAATTCTAATCTTAAACATCTCATCCATCTATACAGTGTTTTTGCTGTATGTATGCATACATGTACAGTATCAATGTAGGTGTGCAGTAGGTACAGTATATGTGCTGTATTTATGTAGGTGGGAAGTGGAAACTCTGGCAAATAAAGAACTAATCAAAACTGAATGAGTTATTATTTGATTGACTCACAATTTGATTAGTTATAATTGCTGCAAATAACTATCAAACTGTGTTTTATAATTATTATACCCTTCAAGTGCTTCTCACTGAACTGCTGTGCAATTTATGCACAGAATGATCTCTTTATATGCTGTGGGCCTCTGTTAATACTCAAAATAAATTTCCCCCAGGACTGTTTGGTAACTGATAGCACAATATTTCTTCTTTTTTTCCTGAAAATGGTGCATTAGTCAAATAAAGTCAAGCCAAGTTAATTTTGTAAGCATTTACTAAGTCCCAGAGTGATTTACAGAGAAACAAAGCAGTGAGCACATCTTAAACTTTAAGCTAAAATGTCACAATGTTGAAGAAACAGGCCCGCTTTAAGGGAGATGGCTTGAGTAAAAAAACTGTGGTGAGTTCAATCTGTGATCTGCGCTTCAAGTCCAGATATCTGTCAACTAAACTGATTGGTTGGATCGCCTGCACCCATCCGTCAACAGGAGCTGTCACTGGCCAGGGAATTTATCTGCCGAGCCACATCTTGTGTCAAAAGGCACATCAACAGGTTGCACTTTGTCAGTCTCATAGGCCATATGTCACTCATTTAAACATCTGCCTCACATCACATCATCATGCGCCCGTGTGAGTGTGCACAGTGTGTTTAGTATTTGCATGGATTTTTGTATGATGTGTGTTTTTTCACTGTTTTCTGTGTGGGTGCTGTCAGCGCAGCCCATTTAAGAGAGAAAACATCAATTGCTGTACTTTTGGATAAATTGTGTCAATAATTCAAAGATTTCATTGATTTAATTGTTGTGCAACAAATGTATTCTGTGCCGTGTTGTTTGGTCTGTCACGGTTTGTTGATTCCTATAATAGAAACCTCAATAAACTATTGAACACAACCATGAAATTACATATAAATATCCACTGAGCCTTCATGACAGTCTGAGAAGCTGAATGTCCTGATTGCTTTGTATTCCAGGGAACGACATTTGGATGCACATTCCGAACTCAAGTCTCTGTCTCTCCCTCTTCCTTGTTCTCTTGCTCTCCTACTGTGTGACACCCTGATATTGGATTGACCTTATAGGCTGCAGAGATCGGGACATCATTAGCCGCGACCAGCCGCTGACTTGCTCCTCAGGCCTCCTGCATTAAGCCACTGCCCCCAGACGGATCATATAGCACTGATAGAAACCAGCTGGGCTCGGTTACACAGCAGCCATGGTGGCAATAGAGATGTCAGCAATACCAATAAGAGAAGCCCTTAGAAGCCCTTGTAACGCTGTATGTAATGTCAATATGTGTGGAATTAGGAAGACTATGTGACTGCTATGATATGAGCAAAAGGGATCCTTTAATCATACAAACAGAATAAAATAAAATGAATTATAATAATAAGTAGAATATGTAGCATAAAGAAACATCTTGTATGGTGTTGAATAAAAGGTTATTATAGAGGTGACACATTTACAACAGTAAATGATAGATAATTTCAATTTCTACGTTCCCAGTTTGTAACATAGACTTTCTATTATACATTTGTAGACCCCAAGCTCAAGTTGAGATAACCCTGATGACATCACCATGACATCATTAGGGTAATTTTCTTAGACTTTAGAAAGCCCACACAACATATTTTACAACTTCTTTTGCAGGCTGAGTGGGACTCCTCATCACAAGTAAACTGGTCTTTATGCCAGGAGTGCCCGTCATATAATTATGAGATAACACAATATGAATAAAGTAGCATAGCATAATGGCATAGGAATCATATAATGATGTTTGACATAGTATTATACATATATTATTATACAGTTAGATAAGTGCAGTAATTCTGTGATATGATATCTGACTAGTAGTAATAATAATAATAATTAAATGTATGAGTAAGTGTGTGCATATCAGCAAGCTGCTTTCATCAAAACATCAAGATTTACAATATTTCAAACACAAATAAATGTATTTCTCAATAATGTAATTATTATCATCAACATGCTACATTGTGGTTAAAAGTGACATTATGATAACCTTTAACCTCAATAATAATCCATGCTAAATTATACTTTCATGGCAGTAATTCTTTTGTAAGGGCGGGTCACATTTTTCAATTGGTCGATATTTCATTTTGGTACAAAACTCTTACTTCTAATTCTCTGCTGACTATTTCCCTCTCTCACAGCCATGATCACAGGTAAAGGATCAAGCTGAGGGCTTATTGTTTTTCAATAGCTGGCCCCCAGCATAGTACTGAAGCCCTGGGTCTTAAATGACCACAGAAGGTATTGATCTTCATAATGCACTGTTTTTGTTGTTAAATAACCACCACAGGAAATCCAATGAAAGGTCCTGACCTTTCTCCACGTCTTTATCATTCCACCTTCACTGGGCTATATGAAAGCATTCCAGTATGGAGGGGATTACTGGGAGACAGTAAATACTGTATGTCACTTAATATTAGATTGGAAAAGTGCCTTCACATTATTGAGTGTTATTAATGATGGAAGGGGCTTTCATGAAAGGTTTGTCCCCAGCCAGCTCCCATATGTGAACTGGCTCCTTGGTTAGAATGATCACTTCCCTGAAGGCCTGAAGTCGAGGCAGGCAGCGAGAGAATGATTATGGATTGAATTTATGACTGCTTTCCACTGGTCTCTGAACACTTCTTCTGCTGGCGTGATGAAGCAAATTTCTCTCTCTTTAAAGCTTCTATTTACTCTGCTTCTCACTGTTCAGCCGGGAAATTGTTTTTCTCATTAGCCACGGACACTGCGGTCTGAGTTCTTTATATCGTCTGCCAATAAGGCTCCCATTTCGGATGATGCAAAGGCAGCCACCCCGCTGCTCCCCCGAACCTTACCGTGACAACAAATGAAACAAACATAAGTGAAAATTCATGCTCTTGAATGACAACAGGAAAATCACTCTCTCTTACACTGTCTGTGTCTCTCTCCCTCCCTCGCTCTCCATGTACGGTCAAGGTCTGAGCTCTGAGCAGACCTCCAAGGCTGTTCAAGCACAAGTAGGGAATATAACGAGCTTCAGCACACATCATTGGCAAACAGTTGACACTAGTGCAATTTATTGTCCCTGTGGCCAAACTTAGGCAGCCAACGTCCTCCCTATTACCCCTTAACTCTCTCTTTCTCTGCGTTTCTGTCTTCAGGCTAGAGTGTGGCCTTTCAAGCTTTGTGTTGGCTCTGCATTAGTGTGTGGGTGTGCATGGGCATGAGAGGAGAATACTTTCAGCAACTGAGATCTTGAGATCTTCCTTTAAAAAACACATTGCACAAAGGTCTACTCTTACATTCTCTCTCCCTCCCACTCTCTTATTCTCACTCTCTGTCTTAGCAGCATAACCCTTATTACTCTCCTAATTGGATCATGCAACGCTCCTTTGAGTCAGCTGAGCAGGCCTAGTGACCCACAATCCCTCTGTCTTGTTCTACCTCATTGCATAGTTATCGCTACTAGCTGAGGAGCAAGGTGCTGATAGCATATCACAGTCCCGCAGGAAATAAAATGTACTGAGAAGATCTGTGTCTAAAAACAGGGAAGTCGTACATACATCTCCCTGTGAAGAAGATAAAGAATCAAACACATTTATTTCTTTGGGCGAGAGGAATTTAGGGTCCTTACTCAAAGACAAAAAGCAGCCATTGGTCTTTTCAAATAAAATATAATGGCGTCTGCTTATCAGTATTCCTGCCAGTGATCTTCACTCAACAAAGTGGCAGTCTGTGCTGAATGCACTGCAATTCCGGGGAGATAAGCGAGTAATGTTGCAGATAGCGCTGTTCTCACCTTTAGATAATTTTGCGTGTAGAGTGTCGGATGATTGCTGATTATCGAACCGCTTTACAGTTGATCTGAATCTCATCTGCACTTAACCTCATTGTTCCTGGAGCAGAGGTGAGAGGAATGTCAATTGGAGTGTGTCTTGTGCTCTCTGGCTCCGTTTCAGCTCTCTCTCTCGCTGTCTCTGCCATTCACTCACACTTACACAGACACGGATACATACTGAATGTGCACACACAAGCAAACACATTCAGCGCTCCCTATCCCTCTCACAAACAAACACAAACACATCAAGAGCTCCTCTTTCTCCCCACTAACACGCTCACACAAACATCCAGACTCAGTGGATGTCTATGGTGCAGAGCAAACACAGGCCCATGAAAAATGCATGTCCCTTTGCGTGTTTCATAAGAAACACTCATCGGGATTCCATTCCCATCGCAGCTGAAATACCACACAGGAATATCAATTACACTGGCAATTTGGGTGGCAGTGTAGGCAGGAATGGCAGTGAACGAGAATATGGGATCCACAGTGTCATCTTAATGAGAGGGTCACTGTCTCCTGAAGCTCTAGGGCCAACATTATCTGCGCAGATTATAAAATACACGTTGGCCTGAATGTGATAGAAATGCTATTGGGTACGGTGGTGGAATCATGATAGGATGGCAAACCAACAAGGTACTGGAAAAGCAAATAACCTTTCCAGGCAAAGTGGACCAACAGCCGACCTTGGAGATGCTTTAGGGTTTCTAATCGTGAGGGTGGGACTATTACAGCGGGCTGCTGTAATAGTCTGCTGTATGTTCTATTATTCCACTTTTTCTCTGAATATTTTATTCAAAACTAAATATTAAACTAACTTTTTGACATTTCAATTGCCTTCCTCAAACTACAGAGCGTAGCTTATCCCTACTTTTTTCACCATTTGTCAGTTTTATTGTACAAAACTCTTCCTGCACAGAGGGTAAACTGGCACGTTAAAATTTCAGATATTTTCAGCCTTGATTTCAATTTTTTTCACCACCATTCTGATCAATTGTGATCAAACTTTCATCAGTTAGTTTGCTGTAGGGTTACCTACTGCTCAGCTAGCAGGGAGAGCTGTTCTCTGATACAATCCAAAAGGAGGCAACAGGAAAGTCAAGCAGTCTAACACAAAAAGCACTTAAGTCATGCCCTAAACCACTTGCAAGCAAATTGTGAGAGACCTAGCTCTGGTATAATTACTGTAGGTGTAACATTTATTTAGCTTTTTTTTCAATATTGTGGTAACTGTGTACACATACATTCCACATATTTGAATGTAATAAAATAAAAAAACAAAAAAAAAACAAACCCACAATTGAAAATTTACTCCGTGCATAATGTGAAAAAAGCGCAGTTAAATAAAAGCTTTTTGCTCACCGCTATTTGTATTATTATATTAACGAAATTTAGGAAATGTCATTGTCATTGGGGTAACAACTCAAATTAGTCATTACAAATTGTAACTATACAATATGTAAGAATTGCGCCATACACATTTTTATATCCTGATTGCAATGTGCACTTACACGTGTGTATCTATTTGTTTTTTTATAGGAGAATCCTTATATGTGCAACAATGAATGTGACGCCACCACTGAGGAGCTGGCTCATCCTCCAGAGCTGATGTTTGACTTTGAGGGTCGCAACCCCACAACGTTTTGGCAGTCCACCTCATGGAAGAAATACCCCAAGCCCCTCCAGGTTAACATCACGCTATCGTGGAGCAAAACCATCGAGCTGACTGACGACATCATACTGACCTTTGAGTCAGGTCGACCGGAGCAGATGGTCCTGGAAAAGTCACTCGACTACGGCCGGACCTGGACCCCGTACCAGTTCTATGCCACCGACTGCCTGGACGCCTTCACCATGGAACCCAAGACAGTCAGCGACCTCACCCAGCGCACCCTGCTGGATATCATCTGCACTGAGGACTACTCCCGAGGCTACGTGTGGAAGAACGACAAGACAGTGCGTTTTGAGATAAAGGACCGCTTTGCCCTGTTTGCCGGGCCTCGGCTACACAACATGGCCTCACTGTACGGCCAGCTGGATACCACCAAGAACCTGAGGGACTTCTTCACCATCACTGATCTGAGGATTAGGCTGCTGAAGCCAGCCACTGGAGCCACCATGGTGGATGAGAATAACCTGTCCAGATACTTCTACGCCATCTCTGACATCAAGGTGCAGGGCAGGTAAGACTCATTTATATTTCTTACTGGTTTTTGCTTTGAATAAAGTCAAGACTGGAAGTTTGGGTGCTTCGGCAACTTAAGCTGTCTTTTAAAGCACCTTCAGTTTGCAGATTGTTACTTTTTGTTTTAATTTTAAGTGAAAATTAGTATGCTGCTGGTTTTCACAACTTATTTAAATGTGCCCTGTTGAGATTTCTGGTAAACAAACAAAAGTCATGTTTCTCATGTGTTTTCTCACCAAAAACCATTGTGTTTATCCTCAAGGTCTTAAACACCTCGAGTTCAAATCCTTCCTCATAAAACATTCAGCAGTCTTATTCTTCACTGCCTGTGTTGGTGCATTGCTGCGCTTCTTGCACGTTACTGCCATCACTCAGTGGAATCGCACAAAACTTTGCCAGAAAAATGGCACAGTTGGACACCAGTTCCAAAACCTGAACACCACAGTGGAGATCTTTCCCAAAAAGATCCTCCAATTTTCTGTAAATTAAAATTGGCCTTTGTCTGGGCGAATTACTTTTCCAAACAGCAGGAGTTCTGTGATGAGGAACTGTATCATCACTCCTCAAGTTCCTGTAGCCCTCAGCATTGGATAAAGTCAGATCAATATTTATGGATTTTTATGGATGGACTGATAGAATCAATGGCGTAAATTTAGCCTCTTCTTGGAGTTGTTTTGATGGTCCAGCTTTGACATAACAAAATCCAACATATCTGTTATCAAATTTCCTCCGGGGGACATCAAAAATGTTGCTGATTAGGATTTTAGAAAGCACCAACTGACCAGCAAAGTGAACTGCCACAGTCCAAACATGAATGGAAGTCTATGAATGCATCTTGATTAGGAGGATTCCTAATTATGTGAACTGACACATTACATTAATGATTACAACTGGTGGAATTTTCAAAATGCAAAGGAAAGAAGCTTCAATGCCTCCCTTCCTTTAGCTTAAGTCTTGCGCAATTTGGCTGCTCAGTGTTTACAAGCTCAAAGTGTTTAGGTGGCCTGGATTAAGTTAAACTTAGCCCAAAATTCTGTTTCTAAAATGAGTCTGAATTAGGGGAAAAAAGTGGCAGCCTGAGGAGATACTGAACTACAGTCTCCTAAATTACTTATTATAACCCTAACTTGACAAGGACAGAGGGCTGACATTGCCTCCTGTGAGCCGTGGCGAATAGTAGCGTTTTAATGCATGTCTCTCTGCATTTTTTATTGCTGACACACATCAAAATTCCACAGACATCTCATATTCCCATAATATGATATCACCATCATTGGGTCAGGTAGCACATAAAGTCTGTAGAGTTGAACTTAGTTTGGTTAAATGTTTTGCTTTAAAAAACATTGTTGTCAGTTAAAATAAAGAACAACATTACCCTTATAGAAACAGGCAGGTTTACTGGTCTTCTTGAAGAGAAAAGACTGAAGATGAAGTCAATACATTAAGTCAATTTCATGTGTTATCATTATATGATGATTTAAGGGCTGCTCTTTTTAATAAAATGTCCTTAATTTCTGATGAGTTCTTTTGGATGAATGACTATAAAACACTTGAGCTGTATTTTAGGATGGAAACCTTTTGTGTGGCTAATTTTACATGCATAGCCTTTGTTTGCAATGTAATGTCAGAAGTTATCTTCATGTAATACACAAAAAAAAATTGTATGATTAATTGAATACATGATATGAAACTTTAGTTGCATTAAAGCTGCATTAAGTGATTTTTGGCCACTTGGGGGCAGCAGAACAAGCTGTAAAACACAACATGGACGTATTATCAGCTTATAAAGTCCTAAACTCCTTGTAAGCAAACAGTTGCTTCATTCACCAGACTTAGCAACATTAGCATTCATTTAGAGTTGTGTTTCTGCCCACTTGATTTATGCAAGTCAAATTTTCACTCTCCTTTTAGCTCTGGTCTGGGCTCCAACAAATCCTGAGGGAAAAATCTGACTTTTGTTGCTAATTGTTCCACTATGTTCACCAGCTAATTGCCAACTTTGTCTTTGTCTTTTGGTGCTGAGCAGGTAGTGTACAGTGATATCTCCACAGTGATCCTTGAATGGTTTTGCCTCATTTTACACATATTTTAGACATTTCTAAAAGTTATATGAATTTAGGGTTCATGAGAAGTGCTTTGCAAAGATAATATAACATTTGTCTCAAATGAATAAGCCATTTCATTTGGGGAAAATGTTAGAGGAAAAATCAATCATAAAACAGTTTAAACTCCCTTGAAACCTAGTTATTAGCAATGCTTTGGATTATTTAATTTTTTTTTGGTGGTGGGGCACTTGCTTATGAATGTTTCATATTCTCAAGAATAACCATTTTAACATGTTAGTTGTCACTACAATACTTCCAGATACAATAGAGTCGATGATGACAAGCTACCCCCTTCACATTACACAGACTCATTTGATCCATTGTCAGTATAGTGCAGCTTTAAAGAGAGCCATTTACCTGTTTGAATTTAGATACTCCTCCCTTTCCACTTAAGGTAAAAGTTCAAGGTTGAATAATTTTCCAATTTTAAAACCTACATTTTCAGTATAAGTAAGAAGACTTTTGGTGCATATGTCATGAACACAGCTTGCAGTGTTGCAGTGTATAATATTTTCATCAGTGAGTCATCTGAATGCCTCTGCGGTTTTCAAGGAATGGAAACATTGTCGTTTCATGACGCATGGAAATGGCCCACATGATGGTCATAAAGCCTCTACAGCTGCTCTCCAAATGGGACCTGTGTTGCTTGCTGCAGTTGGTTTATATGAGGGTAACTAGGTTGGTAATGACCCATCAGATGGGCCCTCTGTGAATTGAAACAGTTAGTCTCTAATTAGAATTCAGTCGACTTCAATGGCAGATTAGAACCATTAGCACGTTGGCTAATTGGTAGGAGACTAATCTTGTAATTAAGAGCATTTGCAGCTGATTAAATGGTGATCATCAGAGACACATCAGTGAAACGTGGAGACATTCAGAATTGCCAAGCTGTGCTTCCAAATTTAGCCTTGCCCTGTTTAATAATGAGTAGATTTATGGTTTAATCTATGAGGTTTCTTTTTTGAGCAAGCTACAGTTTGTGCTTTAAATAACACATTTTCAGAGATCTCTAGTATTTTTTTAATGATCTTTGACTGCTGGTTGCAAAATCTGAACAAATCAGTCACTGAACATGAGCTGTCACAACTGGCAAAAAATTTGACAACACTTCGTGATGTTTGAAGTTTTTGATCACATGCCACAAAGAAGTTTTTCATAATGGTGCCATGTGATATTCCCAATTCAGCTCTACTAGAGAGATATGCATGTTCTGCAGTCAGACACCTTCTTCCAGTATTCAGACTCGTACTGTAAACATGAATTGATGAGTTCTAAATTGCAAGGCCTGCTACCCAGCACAGAATAGCATCTCCCACAGATATCTTATTTTGCCATTCATTACAAAGAGTAGCAAAAGGTTGGGTGGGGGGGAAATAAGCTATTTTGCCCAATTTTCCATCCTGCCCCTGGGCATCAAATTCAATTTTCCACCAAAAGTTTGCAGTGAGAAAGAAAAGAAAATAAACATACGATTTCTGTCCAGAGGTGGATCAGTAACTCACTTGAAAGAGGATGATGGAGGCAGGTGGGGAGAGACTGATTAGAGTTCCCACCAGCCTCAGCAGCCTTCTGGCTACAACCAAATGTGAAAGCCTTATCACAGAATGGCCATCCTGTCCGAGAATTCCCAGAATACTCCACAAACGCTGATAAACTTTCACTCATACACAGCTGAATATTTGCAGTGTCAGGTAACCTGCGGATATGTTTATGAATGTCAGAGCTCTGAATGAATAGACACTGGCATGCTTTAGAAACGCCAAATTATATCTCCACAATGATCTGTGAATGGTTTTGCCTCATTTTACACATATATTTTAGAAATTACTAAAGTTATATGAATGTATTGTATTTTTGTAGGGGTTATGAGAAGAGCTTTGCAAAGATATTAGTAATGCATTGGTTTTTTTGGGGTTTTTTTTTGATAAGTTTGTCACTTGCTTATGAATGCTTCATATTCTCAAGAATAACCATTTTAACACAGGCGGCGAGTTGTCACTTTGAAATTCTTCCAGATACAATAGAGTTGCATAGCAGAACACTTTTAGCAATTTAAAACATCTGCAGTAGAAGATCGGACAGTTTTTCCACCAGTATCCAAGGAATTACGCTCATATTGGATGATTCTGCACCTCACAATGTCCAGTGCCAATATTCAGTACCAATGAATGAAGCAGTCAGGCGGAAAGTAAAGGTGTGGAGGTCAGGGTGGTGGATGGGCATGTAGCAAGTCTGATTTTCATACAGGAGACCAGAGGTTGTGTACTGGCAGAGACCTGGCAGTAAAGTTGACCTTTTTATTAACTGTAATCACAGTATTTCCCTAAGTTTAACCAAGTGTATTAGTTGCCTCAAGTTTCATTTATACTTCTGTGTTAAGGTTTAATGCCGTACCTACAGCGGCTATGGATGTGCACCTCCTCAAAAATGTAACTACACGTCGGGGCATCAGCAGCTAAGGTGGGCTAACCATGTGGGCACTGCAAGAGCTGTGATTGGTCAGCTTGGGCTGCTTGTGTTTTCTCCAGCAGAGAGGATCAGAGGAGATAGATCAGAGGGGAAGACTACATGAATGAAGAAAAAGCTCAGTTATCGTCTCCTTTTAAGTAACACACATCAACCTTCTGCTCACTGCGACCCCCCGCTCTCTAGTACAGCAAATGAAGCAATGTAAATATGGCGATTGATCACATACGTTGTATCCATATAGTGCTATCAGTGGGAGAAATCCGACCCTGAACTATAAAAACTCATGCTGTAGGTATCTACAGCAGAACTCCCATTAACCCCTTGCATCAACAATGAAATAACATTAACCCTAACAATTCCTTATGCATAGTTTATTTGCCATAATCAAAATCTTTCCCTACCTTAACCATACTGTGGCACAGATATTGTAGGAAGCAAGACTTTAAAAAATGTTGGCATTTGACTTAAAACACCGTCATTGACGACAATAGGGTAGGGTTAAGTTATATAAGTTATATATATTTGAAATGTGAAGTAGTCAAGCAACCAGAGGGCTCAGACAAAACTAAGACCTTTACTTGACCAACCCAGGTAACGCAATGAATCCGCACAAAACTACAAATGTGTGGAAGTAAATAAAACAGCATCATCAACATGGTTCATTTGTGGGTTTGCACAGGTTGTGTGTATACAAATCTTTAATGATTGAGGATCATTATCTGTAGGCTCTTGGAAGTCATTGCGAGAAATGTAAGAAATCCCAAACTTAAGTGCCAGAGGCAGGTTGAAGCAAAGCAGGCACACCAATAAAAGCAAATGACATATCATTCAGAAATAAATCCCGGGAAGCTGCAGATGCCACACATAACAGCATAAAATAAGCAGAGTAGATTTCTCTTTAATAATCAAAGAATTGTTGCAGAGCACAAGTTTATAAAATTGGCTTTACAAGGCTCAGAATCACATTGCACTGAAAATATGGCAAATCTTCCTGTACAGTGATCTTGTATGATAGAAAAGTGATGGGTGATAGAAGACATAGGGAAAAAGTAGAAGGGGGGTTATTTTTTTTCACCTCTCCTGAGTAGAGTCAGAGTGTGTGGCGGGGCTATTGCGTGGTATTGATTTCTAATGTTATTCCACATCAACGGAAAACAAAAACCTTGAACTGTGCAGGCTGTCCCACCTTTCACGTCTCCCTCTCCATCGTTCCTCACTTATTGATCAGATGTCTGCTCGTTAATTAAGACATGACCGCTACTGGCTGGCTGCGCGGTCAGAGCTGCACATCTACAGGGCTGCAGCGGGGCCTGGGAATGAGAGGCAGCTAATCCATAAGTGCTAATGTGCTATTTCTCTCATCCCCCCATGTCATTCTCCATTTTCCCCTAACCTTTTCTCTTGTTTTTCTTTTTCTTACCTCAATGTTTCTCTCTCTTTTCATTTTATACCTAGTATACAAACATTGTGTCAAAGTGACCACAGAAATAACAACTTCTCAAAAAAGGGCCACAGGCCTTATGTCAAGATTCTTATTTTTTAAATTTCAGAATTAAAAATACTGTAAACCAGATTCTCAAAACAAAAACAAAAAAACATAGACATGCAATATTAGAAGACTGAGAAATTATTAGAAAAGTGATATAAATCTTAAACATAGGGGGTTTAAAAGCTTAAATAACATAAAAGATATGACGCATTGGAGATTGATCAGTCTGTCATTTCAAATGCTTATTTAAAGAAAATTCACTTTGAATACATGTGGCCTAAAAATGTAAGTAATTCAACTCCCCAATCGCCCTGTGAATGCAGGTGTGCCAAGAGACATTTGTTATTCATGCAAGAGTAATTCTATTTCATTTTAGAATTTGTTGGATCCATCCAGTCCAGAGACATGCTCAAGGACACTTTGACAAACCTCAGGCTTTACATTTTCGACTCTCTAACCACTTAGCTCTCCTGCTGTCTGAATTCATTTATGCGCATCTGTTATATTCACAATATTGTTTTCTACTAAACTGCAATAATGACAATTCGCATTACATTCTATAACCTACAAGCAAGTTTCGTGAAGCATATGCCTTAGTCATTTTATCATGTTCTTACTCGTTTTGATTGATAACCAGTCTTCTGATGGGGATTTCCAAATGGGTCGCAGCAGCTATACATAACCATTACTAGGTTTGTGTGTAAAGTCCTTCTTAAGTTATACTGGCTAGCTAGTTTTAAACCTAAAACCTATTATTTGGACATTTAGTCTGATATTCCTGGCATAACATTTTGTATTTTGAGGTATTGTGGGGTTTTTTTGTGAAATGTAATTAGAAATTTCCTCAGTTTGCATCTTTTTTAAACAACATTTTGGTCACATGTCTAGTCAGATATGTCAACTATATTCCATAATCTAAACGGGTCATACAGCAAGCTAACATTAGCTTTGTCACTCGCTCCAGTTAGCTAGTTAACAGTTACACCTGGCAGTTATTGGGTGTAAATATTTACTAACAACTAATCTCTACTTAACTAGTTTGTGTAGTGCAAGCTGTTTAAATTTTGTGATGCATAAATCTCCAGTTAGCACTTAACATTACATTATGACTAGGCTAAGTTTTAATTTAGCAACAGCTGCTAACAGCTCCAGGATTACCACTTGCAAAGACACATGATGATTTTTCTGAAGGATTTATTGATCACAAAACCAGAACATTTAATCATTTTTCATTTAGGACAATATGCCATTTTTGATTCTAGCAAGTCTTTTGCAATTCAATACCCACTGAAAAGGCTGCTTTGTAACACATGAGGAAATTAGAATATCTAATGTTAACATGACAGCGGGCTTGTAGAAATTAAAAAGAAAGATGTTTTATTCCCCACTGACTTTCAGTGCTGACAAATGTTAAACAAAAGCAAATTTCAAAGACAGAAAAACATATTTTATACTAAAACCTCCCCTCTGAGGAATACATGAGAGTTATTCAAAGGCAATTTGGATTCAAAAGAATAATAGTTTTAGATAAGGTATGAAACATTTTACTGTTATTATATGCTCCCCAATGTTCCCCTTGAGCCATAGACAAACTCCGTATCTCCCTTCCCCGGTGGGAATCCTGAGCTCATAAAAGTACCTTATCACACACTTCAACTGTATCTTGCAGTTAAAAAGAGTCTAAATTCGTAACTCCTCCACAGTGCATTCACATGACGGGCATCACACCCCGCTGAGCCACATACAGAAGATCTAAACCCGGAGGATATCTGCAGTATGTGCTTTGTAATGGTCGCATATAGAACTTCAAGAAACTGCAGCGTAAGGATATTACACCATATCATCCACTGTATAATGTGCCAGGACATTTCCCTCCCTCATTTAAACTACTGACATTTGAATCTCCTTCTATCCTGAAGAAATAGCCTTCACACTACCTTTGTGTGTCTCTCCCTCTTTCTCTCTGGCTTGTAAGTTCATAAGGTGGGACAGAATGCAGCAGGAGGAAATAAATCAATTTTCCTCTGTGGGTTTGAGTAAAGGATGTTGTTGAGTAGCTTGATGGAATATTTTGTTGATTTTTTTAGTTCAGTGAGTAGAAATGATTTCATATTTTTTGACAGTTGCAAAGTATGTGAAAAATTTAAGTCATTATTCTAGCAGTGTGCCATCACCCCGCTTTGTACCATACCACTCTCATACACTGTTTATAGTCTGTGATCGCTCTGCTCAATTTTCATTTATTACCCAAATCACACCTGTCACATGACATCCTATGTCAGTCCTGAGTGCAGTCTACTTTTGTTAGGCTAATGCAATCATACCTCAAGATAATTTGTGCAAATACTGTAGTAAAACTGTATGCTTCTGTAGGTTGTCGCCCTTTAAAAGGGTGAGACGTAATTGGATGATGTTTCAACTACTAAAAAAGACGGCAGAGCATCCAGTCGCACAGAGTGTAAACAGCTTTGTAGCTGGGTTTTTAACCCAGCCCATGTTTTTGTACTTTTCCTCCTTCAGTATTTTCACATGCAAAAGGTTTTTGAACCCAGATTCACCCTCATCTTTGAGCAATTTCTGTTTCTCTTCCTTTTGGGACACTTGCTGCCTCAGATGGATGCTTTTTCTTTTCATGTCTGGGGAAGACTGTGTCAAAGCCAGCTGTTTATTTGAATCAGCCATTGCAGCTCAATTGTTGATCCACCATTTGCATTTTATATCATGCCCAGACAGTTACCAGTATATACTACATGTTTAAGTAGTACAGCACAGTAAGGGGCTTTAAGTGATCTTTTACCTTAACAACCTCTATAAGTAACAAAAAGATATTGCATCTCGTCCTCTTGAGTTAGAACAAACTGTAACTCAAATTGGAAATTTCAGAGATCTGTAAATAGCTAATGAGCAAGGAGGTAGCTGTCACGGACACAAGGTATAGTTTATGGAAATGTGGGAGTTTTAACAACCTGAGGAGTTTATATTCTACAAATACAAATGGTGACTTTTAAGGCTGCTTTGATATTTGTTTAAACTAAATCTATAAAAATTTTAAAAGGATTTAGTATTTCTCTACAACAGTTATGACCTTTGAAACAGCTTCCAGACCACCATTTAGTCGGATAGGATTACCAGAAAATGTAATTGCATTGTTAAATTAATAAAGAAAATGTGAAAAAATGAAAATAACATAATACAAATAATACAAACTTTTTGGTGGCTTGTCAAAAATATCTTTAAGGGGTGTGAACTAAGCATTTCTAAATATGGCTACAGCGCTGCTAATAAGAGCAGAGATCCAACAGAATCGTTTACTGAGGGGGGAATCTTGCATCTTGTCCATTATTTAGCAGTTGAAAATGTGACTAGTTGAGACATAAGGGATACATATGAGTGAAAGTAAACACTGAGTCAAGCCTATCAAACTCAGGACACAGTCATGTTTAAGTACTGGACTGGAATCTTCCTTGTTGCCCTTTTAAATGGCTACATTGCAGTCTTGCCCTTCACACAACCACATGAGCCAACAAAAACTGCACACACCCACCCACACACACAAAACAAGCACACACAAACTCACTGGCTCTTATCCAGTCTCTCACATACAGTATAGACACACACGCATACACACACACACTTCCAATCCTCCAAGCCTGTGCCCTGTGAACCATGACAGCTGTAGCCAGCTTGATTGACAGAGTTTGAAAGTCAGGTTCAAGTGCAGGTTCACGCGACCCTCAGCGTTACTTCGCTTCCACCGTAAGGTTCTCACCGGCTCTGCCAACGACTGCTCACTTATCTTCCACCAGATGCCTGTCACATGCTGCGATGTTTTCTGCCAGTCATCTCCCAGTCTCCAGCGTTTAATTAGTGCTCATTAAGGCCTGGGCTTTCTTTGCAAATAATATGGAGAGAAAGTGCATACATAACAACAACATAAGCTGTCTCTGGAGGGCCAGCATTCATGAATAGTAAAATCGTCAACATGTTCTTTTGCTACACATTGTATGATCAAGCTTTACTGGTAGTGGGACAGACAATGCTGTTGTGGCTTCATGAGTTCAAATGGTGTATACACGTGTTTAGGTGTGTGTGTGTGTGTGTGTGTGTGTGTGTGTGTGTGTGTGTGTGTGTGTGTATCCTCACTTGAGTAATGCGTGTTTATTTCTCATTACATTGAAGTATTAACGCTAGTTTTCTGAGTAGTAGTTCAGATTTTTTATTTGTACTTTCACCCATCATAGTGTAGTAGGTGAGCGCATGCAGTAAGCAACACTTGCACGCTTCTGTGCTCACACACACACACACACACACACACACACACACACAAACGAACACACATACAGTACACAGAGCATGCAGGCGGCCTTCGATTTCCATATTAATATGTCTTCCCATTGCCGATTTCTTCACGGCTGGCCTCCTTGTCTCAGCGGCTTACATCACATGAATGAGGCACCCCTCCACCATGAGGGCTGAGGTGGGATGAGGGGGGTAGACATTACCATACTGTATGCCTACATCAATGCACAACTTCAATAATAGGCCCTGTCATTGAAACAAATCACAGTTTTTCAGTGGCAGTGGCCCAAGCCACGCAAATTCAAATTTCATTTCGCCTCGGCAGAAAATTGAAGCAGGGGGAATTAACTTGTGATCCATTCCTAATATTTCTCCAACAATTTGGGGAGCCCTGGCGGGGCTACTTTATATTTCGATAGGGGACGCAAACAATTTGCTTGAGATGTATTACATTACACCCCGAAGAATGACAAAATTGGCCACAGCGCAGAGCGACGAAAACAAGCCTAATCGGACTCTTCAATTTCACGGTGACACAGCCTGGTGTAATGAGGTGACTCTGTGACTCCCCTTCTCTCCTCATGAAAGAGTTCAATGCCATCTGAAATGTAATAGGAGTCAGTGTAAAGTAACGCTGTCAAACTCATTGTGTTAACTGGATTTGCCTTGTTCCTGTTAAAATGAGTGTTGTTGAAGTAGGAGATTTTTGTCTTCTCTCCCTGGAGTTCACTTTAACTTCTGCCTTATGCTAGTTTATGAAACTGAATAGATACTGTATTTAATTCACTGTTATGAACCTAAAATGTCATATCAAGTTAGGTTGCACATTACAGCAAACATAATGCAAGCTATATTATTTATTTGAATATACATGACTGATTTCATTTATTCCAAGAGAGTAAACACAGTGTAGCAAACTAGATAACCTTAAGCGTGTTTCCCCACATTAAAGTATCAAGTCTAGTTGTATAGCACCTTTCAACAACAGGACCGCAGCATTTTAGAAATACTGAGGTCATGAATCCAAGTCCCTCCAACATTCATGTTTTATTTTTTTCAGTTAACTGTTTTAGTGTATTTTCTGTAAATGTTATTTTCCAACATTAAGGTCTAAATGCTGTTTCAAAGCCTTATCCACTCTTAAGCCTTAACCACACAATAAAAGTCTGGTGGGAGAATAATGAATACTTTGTGGGCCTAAAAGTAATCAAATTTGAATATATTGAGACAAATAAACTGAACAGCCTTTAAATGAACAAAATGTTCATTTTTTTGAATTGTAGATTGGCAAGGCAATTCAAAGTGCTTTACATAAGACATAACCAAGGCATTAGGACAAGATTTAAAAAGAGCAAAATAAAATAGAAGAGAAAAAAACTGACATTGAATAAACAGATTAAACAGGAAAATAACAATTACAGCAGAGTTACAGTGCAGCAGATAGCCCCAAACTTAATTCATTAAAATGTGGCAAACAAAGGTTTTAAGCCTCCTTTCCCAGAAGATCTGAGAGGTTTGGACGGTTCATAACGGAGCAGCAGATAAGAAATGTATTTTGGCCCTAAACCATTCAGTGCTTTATAAACAAATAGCAGTATATTAAAATGAATTCATTGACACACAAGAAGTCAAATGTGTGCAAATATCTGAGAACTGGAGTGACGTGGTCCACTTTCTTGGTCAGCAGCGTTCTTAAATCAGCTGCTGCTGTTTGATTGGCATTTTAGAAAGACCTGTAAAGACACCATTGCAGTAGTAGGAAAGAAGCATTGACATGTTTTTCTAAATCCTGCTGAGACATACTGTAAGTCCTTTAATTCTTGATCATTCTTGCGGTGATAGTAGACTAGTGTGTTTGTCTAGATGTGACTATCAAAATATATGTCTGAGTCTATGATTACACCAGGATTTCTGGCTTGGTTTGTGGTCTTTAACATAAGGGATTCAAGATGACCACTGATCTTAAGCATTCTTCTTTAAACCTATAATATTAGCACTCTCATCAACCAATTAAAGTAATTTTTCCAATAACTGAATGGAAGATTATGAAATGCATCATTCTCCCAAAAAATCCAATCATATTGTTTGAGATTATTTTTCAGTGAAGGACAGAACAGTAAGAGATAGGATCCCACAACTAGTAAACATAATGAAAACAGATTTTTAAATTAAATTCCCCCATTTTTTCACCTGTATAGCTCACATGTATCACAGCGTTCCTTCCTCTCATGTAAAAGACATCAGTCTCTTTCCCTGTAAGGTGTTGGCAGGTTATCCTGGTTTGTCCAGGTAACACATTGATATTCATCTAAAACTTTCAGCAAGGCCAAAGTTTCCCTCAACAGCCTTGATCTCTCCATATCTGTCAGAGCTATCACTGGTCAGGATATGTGAGGCTCTCCAAGTGTCTTGTCGAGGAAAGTTTCAGGAAACCTCAGTATGTATTTATACAGCATGGAGGAGCATTACAGGTTCTGACCATGGGCAACTTGTGTGAGGGAACAGGTGAGATTTAGAGCTGAGGGAGACTGGTTTGCTCAGTCAGTCTTATCAGTCAGAGTGGCGGTCATGGGTTAAATCTGTAATGGGGGAAAAAAAAAGAAAGAAAAGGGGCTTTCCATTCTGAAATACTGTATAGCCATTTTATAAAATTCTCAAGTAATGTCTGCATAAACATCTGCAGGTTTCAGGCAATGGTCTTAAAAGAAGTTGCTGTTTTTCCCAGAAAAAACATTTTGTTGGAGTTGCTGCCACCATTTCTCCAAAGGTAGACATTATGTAATTTATTTTCCTTATCTTCAGAGCAGTGGGGAATAACGCACAGACAGACATTTTTAGCTACCAGCCCTTCATCAGTGTATGACCTGGCCCTGTGAGCCTCAGGATTTATAGCCTGCTACAGGTGCAAACAATCAATTAGGTCAAACACAAACACACCTCCACAAAGAGAAAAGAGAACCAAAGTTAAGCTATAGGGACCAACATGAAACACCAGGCACATATTATTGAATGTAGTCAGCGTCAGAAACTGTTCACGTAAAATATTGTGAGATTTATAGCAAGGAAGCCATGAACTGAAGTGAAAAACAGAGTGCAGACCTTACCTCATGTGGTGATTTGCAGGTTACAAGACATCTAGTCATTTAGGTTAAAAAAGAACTAATAATGATTGAAAAGTAAACCTTTGCGGGGCATCTAGGTTACATATACCCATTGTTTCAACAGCAATTCAAGGATTATATTTCAACGTGTAGTTAGGACCTGCTACACTGAAATATAGTCAGTGTAATGCTGTTGGAACCATTGTAATATATAACCAAGATGTCAAAACAACTTTTCATTTAAACTTAGTCGAGTTTGAAACATCTATCACTGCTTATATTTTTCTTCTTTAATGCCAATGGTTTGCACACATGTATTAAAGATCCTGCACACCCACACAGGTGTTTTTTCAGTTAATCTGACTGATTGGACCTCAGCTCAGGTTGAAGTTGGCAGAGCTATGCTGGAAATTATGAAAGGTCACCAAACTCAATCCACCAATAGGCCTATTTTTTTACAGCAGTCATTTAGACTTGGCTCAGTTCTATTGAAGTGTCCAAGTAAACAATGTCAGTAGACAAGTTTCCATCCAAATGTAGCACAAATTTTACCTAATTTCCAGAAAATCTGCAAAAGAATGCAAAAAAAAAACTTTATGAAATCGGTGGCTTTAATGGGATCTTTCTTGGAAAAAAAAAATGAAAGTTTCCCTAACCTGCAAGTTCAGGCTCTTCTACTTTGAGGTTCTTATTTAACGAGTTCTGTGCTCCTCCCTTGTCTTGAATCAGAGATGCTTGCAGCTGTCACACGGAAGAAAAGCTGTGTTAGACATAGTGAGCCTGTCAACGCGGTGCCAAGGAGCCAGGAGAAACCAAGGTTAGGCAGCAGCCAGAGGAGTCAAGACTATCAACATAAACTAGACCCTCACCTCACCTTACTGCACTGTAGAGATTTGTTTCTTTGTTACATTTAGCGTGCACATTCACAGGCCACGATTTAGTCAGAATAAAGACCAGAAACTGTATCACATTATTCACCAGGTGCAGCATAAATCAGATGCAGTACATTATAATGTCTTTTTTTTTCCAATGCGAGGATTAAAGAAGGTAATTTATAACTAAAAAGATCATGACAACATATAATTAGATGAAGCCTCAAGTCTACCCTATTTAATGTAGAAGCTTTGGTCTATTCAAATTACAAAAAAGGTACATTTACAGTATTTTCTTACTTATTCTTCTATTCTTCTTACCTATTATGGGATTTAACCCTGCAGATAGTTTGATTTTATTTGCCCATGTTTTGACATATCGTCTCTGATATTTCTTCCTCCACACCAGATCAGACCAGAAGGAGGTAAAGAGAATTTATTTTGTGGTGTTAAACAGAGGAAATGTCCTAGTTTCTCTGGACAATGCACAGACCTCGCTGCGAACAAATTTCATTGAAACGTCTTAATAGTCCCAATAAAAACTGTTGACAACATAATAATAATAATAATAATAATAATAATAATAATAATTGGGACATTTATTTTCTGGACAAAAATGTTTCTGTCTCCACAAACTAAATTCCATTCACCTCCACTGTACTGAAGTGGAAGCAGGAATCTCAGACACAGTTATCTCAAAACCTGAACAAATAAAATCAAAACTAGCTCCACAGTTAGATACCACTAGAGGTGAGAAATAGATTTTTTGTGATTTTGATGAGCTGACCCTTTAAGTAGTGTCAAGTAATGACTCATACTATCCCTTTCTTGCACATACAAACACACACACATACACCTGAACAACAACAGACACGCACTTCATCCATAACAGTGTTCATTTCATCCTTTCTAAGAGCATTTTCACCCCCAGCTGAAGAAATGCAATTGATGGGAAGGACAGAGACGCTAAATGATCTTCAGGGTCTCCTAAGGGAGGGTCACTTGTTTGGATAATGGATAATAACAATTGCTATTGGGCTGTATATGGGATAAAAGGTCATTAAAACTTTATAAAATGTGTCTCTGCAATGGTGCCGGTTCAAAAGGCTGGACATACAGGGGATCTCTTCTCTCTTGTGACCCAAACCGGGGACAGAAAAACTCTCTGATTTCAATATGACAATGCCAGCGGCAAAAGCATCACATCCCAGAGCTCCCCTGAGTCCACATCCTCTACTCTATCAGTGTGCTACCCACACCGGTAGGGCCAGATGATCCAAATTTTGCTGGTTTTTAATTAAGTGGAAGGTCAAATCTCATTGCTCTTTACTTCAGGGAGCTGATGCTGTCTGCATGGCAGAAGAGCTACACCCAGTCATTAATTTTATGGAGCAGGGACTTTAATTGATTAAAAAGTTAAGGACTATGGGGAATGTGTGGTAAGAGGTACTAGCATTTCGTTGATGTGAATGTGGGCTGGTATTCAGTCGTATCCATAATGGCTGCTAATATTGTGAGACAGCACTTAACCTGAGGAAAGATGGTGATTTTCTTTTATAAATAGACTTAAGAAGTTGTTTTCATCTTTAATGTTGCTGTAGCTGTGGAAATCCATGTAACTGCAAATTATGTTTTCTTTTTTCTGGCTTGAACTTAAAGGTTTGCATGATCACTTAAGTTTTACATACTTTGAGTCATTGAAAACCAAATCCTATGCAAAATTTCTAAAAGGTTATACTTTTATACACTGATTCTGGTGTTACTAATACTTTTGCTATTTTGGCCATTTTTTGTTACTACATGAGTATCTCTCATCACAGATATTTCACTACTCAAAATGCCCCTTCAAATATACATTTGTTTTTTTAACTTACATTCCAGATTTACTAATTTTGTTATTTGGGGCAACACTTTGTAACCCCCCCTATTTAGCATTTATAAACTGTACCAGACAGTTTTACATACACACATGTAATAATTGCTTTATAACACAAGCCAATACAGTATATGAATATCTTATAATTGTTACTCATTATAAACCATTTGAAACCCTAATGTTAACACATAAAGGATTTGAACATACATGCATTCGTGCATAATCACTTAGTAAATGTTTATTATACACTTTAAAATTGCAGTAGGCTATTATAAGGATGCCTTTAATTCAAGCACCTTTTATTTTTAGAAGAATAATTTTTATAAAGACATTTCACAATACAATAGTGTGTTATAGTGTGTTAAATAAATGCTAAATACATACAGACATCCACATTACTTTAGACCTTATTCACTGACTTTTTACTGCTGCTTATCAGCTAAGCGGAACAGATTATAGTTTTCCTTGTTTCCCGCACTTATCCATCATTAATGTGAGATGTGACAGTAAGGCCAGGAAGTCAATTAGAATGGATGTATTCCTGACTGCTGCTGTCATTTCTCTGTCTCATGTTCACTGGTGATTGTGGGCAACAGATACCTGACTCCTCTGTCTCAAATGGGAGAAATCTTTCCTCGGAAGCACTTTATAAAAACAAACATAGGCATAATGTGAAACCTTGAGCTGCCCAAACCCCTGTGGATGGGTAGTGTGTCAGATCCACTCGATGGTCACCCCTCCCAACTGTTTCTGTGTCACCCCCCAACCTCCCAAGAAGCTGAGGTTACTTGTTGTAACCTTTTACCCTCTTAGGAGTAAAATCAAATACGGAGAATTATATTTGGAATCCGCATGGTATATGAAACTGTAACATCTCATGTGACCCCAACAAACACAGCCTGTTCTGCCTCTGATAGAGATTTTCACTGGGAGTAAACACAACGCTCACTAAAATAAAAGAGGTTATTTTCTGAGAACATGCAATTTACTCTCTGCTCATTCAGATTGTTAGAAACACACAAGTGAGACTCAAACTGCAAACAACTTGTTCTTTTTCCACACGCTTGGAAATACAGGCACGCTTGTTCCATGTGGTCAAAACGGGGGTGGATTTGGTTGGGTGTTGAAAGCTGTCGGCCTTTCTCTCCTCTCCTGTCAGGAGCATCTGTCAGCTCTGCCACAGTTCTGTCTAATAAACCAGCTCTGCCGACCGGTAGGGTTTCCTGCCTGAAGGCTCCCTTGCCAAATAACGCAGTAACTTTGAAGAGAAAGAAAAAAGAGAATTCTCCGGCTACGCTGCTTCTCTTTATGCTATCATCTCTCTATCAGATCCCTGTTTTGTGCTCAATTAGCGAATCTTACAGAGTGCCTTTCATTTAGCTCTCAGAGTGGCAAAAGTGACCTTACTCGCATCGCTGTTCTCTCCGCAGGGGTAGCGACAAATGAAGCCTTGTTTTTTTAAAGGAGAGCATAATGAAGCTTTGTGGAGGCACGATCCAAGTCAGATAACCCACCAGGATTTCAATTTGCCCCTGTCAAAAAATTTGAAAAGCACAAATAAACGCTGCAGCAAGGGCAGACTTTGTGTATTCCCTCCAGAGGGTATTGATTCAATGGGTGCAGAATGATGCCTATTCATGTGTCCGTCTTTTGTTGTTATCTTTCTGTCTCAGGTGCAAGTGCAACCTGCATGCCAACAGCTGTGTGTTTGACAAGGGGAAGCTGGGCTGTGAGTGTGAACACAACACCACAGGGCCAGACTGCAGCCGCTGTAAGAAGCACTACCACGGAAGAGCCTGGAGTGTGGGATCCTACCTCCCTATACCCAAAGGAACGGCAAATATATGTAAGTATATCAGTATTTCTAATGCTCAGTATATATAGGCTGGCCATGCAGCTAATCTAGTGATACTGTTGATGCTGGATGTAACACACCATTTCCAGTCTGGCTACAGCAGACACTGGTGTCTGATGAAGGTTGCAGTACTGAAACATCACACGTTTTATTTTTTAATACGTTTTACTCTTTGCCCATGAGAGATTGTTGCACCTCTTTATCACATTAGCTCTGCTTCTGGGCTGCACCTCTCCAAAATGTTTTCTTGAGCACAGTTTTTCGATTTGTTAAAATCTGCTAAATATGTACAGTAAACAGAGCTAACATGGATAATAAAGAATATGTAAGTGTACAGTGTGTCATTTGGCCAGAAATCTAGGGGTGTGTTTCATTGTAGTATGTCTTCTTTGTTTTCTTTTGGGTGGTGGACTTAACAATCCAATTTGCGTGAATTTGACCTTTGGATCGTTTGTGTTTATGTGCCCCCAAACAGCCAGTTTACCAACTGTACAGACGTTAGCTGTAAGCTAGCTAGCAACAGACGCACTGATCGCATCTGTTGGAGTGTGTTTGTCTTCATCTCAGCCTCCAGAAAGAAACTCCAGTTCTTTCTTTTATTTCCCTCCAGTTTCTCTCCTTTTTCCTCTCATCTTTGTACGTTTATGAAGCAGATTCATAAAGACCCAGGTTAAGCACAAAAACCTGATCAAAAGTTGAAACATTTTGAATTCACACAGACACATCTTTGAATCAATTTGCGTCTAATCGCTTCTTTCCATTAATTTTGTATGCAATGTCGCCTCCTCTAAAATTTGGTTAACGTTCTGTCTGAACACACAGTTAGGGAGGAGGTCAGGGTGGATGGTAGAGCTTTCAAAAGGTGTAATATTGACACAAGAGGTTGGAGTTTGCATCCTGGACCTCCCAACAATCAATGTTGATTCTTTTTAACCATGGGTAGTCTTTTTTTTCTTTACCTTAACCATTAACTTCCCCTAACCTTAACTGGGTAGTTTTAATTGAATATTAAAGTTCATTCTTGATCTTGGCAAGTTGTTTAACAAAATAATCTTAACTCAGGGTCTTTGGTGTTGGGTGTGAGTGGAATGAGTGACTTTTGGCTAAGTTTATTTCATCAAACAGGTAGTTTTAGTTGTCTAAACATAACCCCTACTTAAACCATAGTGGTGGCTGATCAGAAAACCATATAGGTCATGCTTGTTTTGTAGGGACATAATAATTGATAAGTCAAGGTATGTTTCATTCATTCAGTGTTAAGTAAACATAAATAGCACTCCTTTCAATCCTTTAACATTAAAATTAGGATCCCTACCTCAACTCCATGACAAGTGTGAACTAATGCTGGATATTTTTCTGCCTGTTCACACGGTATCTCTGAGGCAGAAGGTGCTCTTTTGCATTATCCCCATTATAATCTTGGACGGGAGTTGAGTCACATTTATCAAATCCCATGCCTGAGGCAGGAGGCTCATTGCCTCAATAAATCTAATATAGCCACTCAGGGATGTGGTGGTGGACGGCCAGGCGAGGCCAGATGGTGGAAGATCTAGCCCTCTGGTCCTCCGTTCACACTGATTCAGCCTTACAGTTAGAAACTCTTATGGCAGCTGTCTGTTGGGATTGACAGCAGGTTTTTCAGATGCTCAGTTTGATTGTCTGACTTGAATTCTCAGACATGATGCTCTGATTAGATTTGTACAGAGATATGATATCGCTATTGATCCACAGATTTGGTGTGAGTACGACTGTGCTCTTTCTTGCTCTTTTTTGGGCTATTTGTTGATGATGAACTGGAGGATTACACAGTCATTTGTATGGCTATATGTCTTACGAGTCTGTGTTTGTTTATGTACAGTGGATATAAAAAGTCTACACACCCCTGTTAAAAAGCCAGGTTTTTGTGATGTAAAAAGGGGAGACCAAGATAAAGCATCTCAGAACGTTTTCCACCTTTAATGTGACTTACAACGTGAACAATTCAATTGAAAAACAAACTGAAATCCTTCAGGGAGAAAAATAAAAAATAATAAACTTACAATACCCCGGTTGCATAAGTGTGCACACCCCTAAACTAATACTTTGTTGAAGCACCTTTGGATTTTATTACAGCACTCAGTCTTTTTGGGTAGGAGTCTATCAGCATGGCACATCTTGACTTGGCAATATTTGCCCACTCTTCTTTGCAGAAGCACTCCAAATCTGTCAGATTGCGAGGGCATCTCCTGTGCACAGCCCTCTTCAGATCACCCCACAGATGTTCAATTGGATTCAGGTCTGGGCTCTGGCTGGGCCATTCCAAAACTTGAATCTTCTTCTGGTGAAGCCATTCTCTTGTTGATTTGGATGTATGCTTTGGGTCATTGTCATGCTGAAAGGTGAAATTCCTCTTCATCTTCAGCTTTCTAGCGGAAGCCTGAAGGTTTTGTGCCAAAATTGACTGGTATTTGGAACTGTTCGTAATTCCCTCCACCTTGACTAAGGCCCCGGTTCCAGCTGAAGACAAACATCCCCAAAGCATGATGCTGCCACCACCATGCTTCACTGTGGGTATAGTGTTCTTTTGGTGATGTGCAGTGTTGTTTTTGCGCCAAACATACCTTTTGGAATTATGGCCAAAAACTTCAACCTTGGTTTCATCAGACCATAACACATTTTTCCACATGCTTTTGGGAGACTCCATGTATGCTTTTGCAAAACTTAGCCGGGCTTGGACCCTACCCCATAGCCCAGACATATGAAGAATACGTGAGATTGTTGTCACATGTAGTACGCAGCCAGTACTTGCCTGACCAGTTTTCTTCTCGTCTTTTCATCAGTTTTGGAAGGACATCCAGTTCTTGATAATGTCACTGTTTAGCCATATTTTCTCCACTTGATGATGACTGTCTTCACTGTGTTCCATGGTATAGCTAATGCCTTGGAAATTCTTTTGTACCCTTCTCCTGACTGGTACCTTTCAACAATGAGATCCCTCTGATGCTTTGGAAGCTCTCTGCGGACCACTGCTTTTGCTGTAAGATGCAACTAAGAAAATGTCAGGAAAGTCCTACTAGAACAGCTGAACTTTATTTGGGATTAATCAGAGTCACTTTAAACGATGACAGCTGTGTACTGACTACTATTTAACATGAGTTTGAATGTGATTGGTTAATTCTGAACACAGCCACATCCATAATTATAAGAGGGTGTGCACACTTATGCAACTGGGGTATTGTAAGTTTATTATTTTTTATTTTTCTCCCTGAAGGATTTCAGTTTGTTTTTCAATTAAATTGTTCATGTTGTAAGTCACATTAAAGGTGGAAAAAGTTCTGAGATGCTTTTTCTTGGTCTCCCCTTTTTAAATCACAAAAACCTGGCTTTTTAACAGGGGTGTGTAGACTTTTTATATCCACTGTATGTATGTGCACATACACAATGTGTGTGTTCGTGCATGCATGCAGATGCAACACATATGATTGTGTGGTGAGTTTGTTTATGGGAACGTTTGTGAACTTCAAGGAGATATTGCTGGATTTACCCCTGCACCTCTTCTGTGTTATGAGTCTCCATGCAATGTGGTGCTCGCTGTCAGATTGACAGGCCGTTATTAAAAAATCCAACACTTGGCCGCATCTGCACTGAACTGATGAAACCAAGGTCTAGCCATATCAAAAGCAATATTAGCACTTGTTTGGCAGTGGCATAAAATGCAATAATGTAGCACATGGAAGTGACGTAACAATATTGGTCCCCCAGGTGTTGAATGAACACACTTTTGTCTTGAATTATTCTTATTTCTCTCATATGTAAAGCCCAGGCCCCGTAACATGCCTTTATTCATTATGTGAAGCTTATCTCTCCTATGAGGATATTAAACATACAGCCCTTGTATCAAGACAAATATGCTGAACGTGCAAAATGTAATTATGGTTTAATAGCTTTCATCTGTCATCAGGTCTTCCTCTTTAATCATGGAAGTCATTTATCTCACAGGTAGGAACAGGATGGGGTCTATTACATATTCAAATCCCTGCACATGCAGATATATGGACATACGTGGCTCTTCATCTAATAAATTAGAGCCAAAAATGGAGCCCTGCGTTGCTATGGGCCATAGCTGTCAGCAGCAGAGATTGACTGAGAGTGATTCAAATCCAAGGCTTCCCTGAAAGAAGGAGAAGAAAATCTGTAAGTTGCCCCGCAGAACAGAAGAGGAATCACTTCGAGAATTATGTTGACAGTCCGCTTTGCAGGGAGCGTCAACTCATCTTGTGTTCCAAAGCAGGTTCACAGGTTAAGAGGGGCTGGAGCTGAGAGTTTGATCAGACTGTAGAATGTGTTTTGGCTTCAAAGGGCAATATTGTTTGCCCTCCATTTCTCACAAAGAACAACCACTGGTTAGGAATTGCAGCTTGCTTGCTTTCTTGCAAATTGGAGCTTAAAATCTGTGCTTTTCCTGCTGCTGCAGTGTTGTGCACTTGCCAACAGTTGTTGTGACAGCAACAAACTGGTAATGAAGTGATGAATGTGTTGCAAACAATATGAAAACCCGACTGAAACATAATCACAGAAGGACAAAGCGCTAAAGCTTGAAAAAAGGATCAGAAATTGCACTAATTGTGGGGTAGGATTTTCCCACTGATTACATTAATGTAACACAAAGGTGAATCCACAGCCGTATATGTTTTAGACAAAGGCTGCATCAGAGTTGCCAAAGTCAGCTCCAGCTCACAGACAGGGCCTATTTTAGTGCTTGAAAAAATACTTTTTAATTTTTCTTTCAGCCTACTGTCTTTAATTTACAGACAGGTGATGTTTTCATTGTGGTACAACACTATGAGTGTCATAATTTTTGACAATCATAGGTAAATGTTTGAAAGTGTTATTCTTCAGTTTCTTTGATTGCCTTTATCTCAATCTTTCATATATTGGAAATCCCACTAACCTGACAATTGGAGAAGATTACAGCAAACACTACGAATTATTTGCAAGATGCTGTTGACTGGTTTGATTCACAGATTCGCTGATTCAAAGATGATACAGAAAAATGACCATTATCTACCTTAAGTTAAGTTAAGACAAGCCAATAGCAGATAAGGAAAACAAACTGTTGAAACATAAATGAAAATGCAGATGAAAAGACTTTTTCTGCATTCAGAGTTTTGATTCTGTTGACATTTCATCATTGGCAGACCTGTTATTATCATCAGAAGAGGGCGGGTGTTGGACCACGCAGTGGTCAGGTTCTCTGCAGAGCCATGGCTGCTGTTAATCAGTGAACACAGTGGAGACCAACTGGACAAGTGTTGGTGGGCTTTGAATTATTCAAGGCACAACACAAACAAAAATGTTTTCTCTTGCAGTTTTGTGACTAAAGTTTCAAGAGTAAAATGAGTGGTGCTTTAATGAAACATTGTTTCTTTGCTCTTTCCGCAGGTATTCCCAGTAATCATGGACCAGTGCGTAAGTTGATAGAGCTTTTTAAATTGGCATGCTGACTAATGGCTTCCTCCCTCAGTGATGACTAACTCTTGTTTGACTGATGATGTTGGTGTGAGAAACTGTGCCGTACATTACCATTATCATTCATCTTTATGTTTTCCACAGTGAAAAAAACACATCCTAACAAGGCATTCATGTAGAATTACATCTTAATATCATACTTTTATGAATGGAAGTGAACCAATGCACAATGTGAGAAAACATTACTTTTCTCCAATGCAGTTTTAATAGTGACAATTGTTCCGAGAAAATTCTTGAAATAAATAACAAATTCTGCATTTGAATCAAGTAGAATTTTCTCATCCCATTGAAAAAAATATATATCTTGTTTTAAGAAACAAATTACATTTAAAGGACTATACCTGGTTGTTCATGTTTTATCCAGTTATTACAAATCATAGGCTTTATACTTCAGTTTTGCAAACCATGCTGTCCTGTGTCATATTTTGGAAATGTTATTTTTATCTGCCTTTCTGGGAAAGCAATGGAAAACAGTGGCTGATTTCCATATATTTCCAGGTAGCATTAAAATCATTGAGCAGTTAACTTAATGACCACAGAGCTTTTTTAAACTTTGTGTTGAATTATACACCACATGCAGCTTTTAAGAGGCTTTTGGGTTTTCACATTGTACAGAAATGGGCACAGAAATGGACCAATGGAAAACAATGGATGCCTGAAGGGTTACCTACCCTCCAGGCATCCATTGTTTTAAGGTAGGAAATACCTTAAAACTCTGCAGCATGGTTTGCAAAACGGTAAGCAGTAATATTAAGTAAATACTTTGTAGTTAATGAGCTAAAACTTGCAAAAACACTAGTATGGCTTAAGATTAAATGACTTTCTAGTTCATAAAATACTGTAGGAGTCCTGCATGTTATGACCAGTGGATCAGCAGGCACTGTTGAGAATCATTTTCTCCCTTCCACGCTAGAATATTTGCTCCAAGCGCACAGACAGATATTGCCCAAAGCCAGAGAAAGGAAAACCATTTTTAATGAAGGCGTGGTTCCCACCATGCATCTCTACGCATGTTGATGCCTGAAGGTGACTCCTCATACTGGATAACAAAAGCAGCTACCATATGTACATGTATCTGCCTTTGTCTTGTGGAAGATTCACTCATTTAAGCTGCATGCACACTATACTACATTAGTCCATTTACTACTCCAAACACGTGGCAGAAATTTTCCAATGATTCTGAGGCAAATCAGCCCAGATAACAAACTGATTATTGTAAAAAACGAGAATCTATGCATGCTGTCCCTGTGCTTTAACTACATAACAGCATGCATTATATGACAACTCAGTGTAACATATATCCTTTCCTATTTTTACACAGATCGAGCAAATGCTTCATCTCTTGGTGTTGCAAATCGTAACCAAGGTAGGCTTATAGGCTTTGTAACTTCAGCATGACATTAATAATACACAGAAAGATTTGATTGCTTATTGATTGGCAATTTTTAAAAAAAAGTGTTAGAATATGCAAATAGCAGTAAGCAGTAGGTTGTTTTCCCAAAGCCCAGATGCTTTCATCCTGCATGCACACAAACACACGCTGGTCCTTACAAGGCAGAGCTTTTGTTGTGAGAACACTGTAGGGAATGGACCACATGCCTCATGATCAGAGTCCACAGCCTCCTAACCCCTTTGATTATGCCCTCTTTTTAAATACCCAGAATGCTCTCTGGGGATGCACCCTTTCTGCCATGTTCACAAGGAAAAAAAAGGAAAGAGGAGAAGGAGAGGAAAGGAGAGAAGAGGCTCCAGGGGGGTTTATGTAGATTGATCTCCAGCTATCTCCAGCTAATCCTCAGGCCCAGATATCCTGTGTAGTTGCATCTGCACCACTGCTCTCACAGCCAGAAGAGAAAAAATTAAAAGAGAACTTTCAGGATTTCCACGATCAAGGGAGGGCATTTCCTTCTCTTTTCTGGACTCCCAAAGCTGGCAACGAAATGCACCTATGAAAATAATACAGTGTTTGCTGCAGTCAGAGGTGAAAAGAACCCAGTTACTGCACTGGAGTGGATTACAAACAATCCTGCTTTGCTCTGTAATCTGCATCATTTCCGTATAAAGTGTCAGAGCACAGTATCAATCTAACCCATAACAATTTCATGAATAGCCTTTACATGTAGGTGCACTGCATTTGCTGCACTTATGTTAGCATGTCTAAACCCTGCAGGGTTTAGACACCCTAGGTGTTTTCATAGGAAAACCTCTTTAGTAGGAGAGGTAATGTTTTTTCATTGGAGAGGTGACATTTTATGCTGCAACAGCAGTGTCTCTGAAACAAACACAATGAAGTTATTTAGCATTTGCAATAATAGGAACCTTGTGGGGCTGCGACTGAGGATTATTTTTATTATTAATTCATCTTCAAATAATATTGATTAATCAATCGAGAGTTTGGCATATCAAACATCATAAAATATTGAAAAAAATAACTCCCAGAGTCAAAGGTGACATTGTTAAATGTCTTGTTTCGTCTGCACTGATATAAAACAGAGAAAAGTGGCAAATTCTCCTATTTGTGGAGCTGAATGCAGATAACGTGTTAAGTTTTTGCTCCTGGAAGTCTCCGCGTCCGGCTGCTGTTTTCCAAGAAATAGTTGCAGCATGTAACTTCCCATAAAACCACAACTCGTTTTTACATTTCTGTTTGTCTACAGATTAAACCAACGACTTTCAGCTTGTTAATTAGCAAGCTTTATTGGTGCCGGTAAGCATATTTTTTGAACTTGGACAAAGCCACGGTAGCTGTTTCCCCGTGCTTCCACTCTTTGTGCTAAGCTAAGCTAACAGGATGCTATAGCTTCACATTTAGCATACATGAGTGTGGAATCAATCTTCTCATCTAACTCTCAGCAAGAAAGAGAATATTTCCCAAAAAATTTGAACTATTCTTTTAATGTAACTTCCTAATCTTCCAATTTTGACAAGCATGTACGGATATAGCACTTGTACTTGAGTAAAAGGAAAATTGGACACTTTCTGTCTTTAGATGCAGTATTGTATCCCTGCCACTGTCAAGTGGTACTATGCAGCTGACAATTTATATTGAACTTCAGAGCCTCAAGTCATGACTAATGATGAAGGCTTAATGTTAATATGATAACAGGAGGCATGGCTGAACGCGGGTTTCAGCTTACCCTGACATCATGGCAAAAGATATTGATTCAGTGTAATTGAAGCAACACTATTCTGTCTCAGAGCATATAATTAGCAGATCCTGTATCTGAAAACTGTCTCCAGTTATAGTTAATTGCACTGGTGAATCTATAGTTATAAAGGCTTTTCAAAACTATTAAATTAATCACTATGAATATGATTTTTTCCTCTGTAGGTAATTAAATGGAGGTGCTGATGTCTCTCCAGGGTCTTTTTTGTAAAAAAAAAAAAAAAAGGGTATCTTTAATACTATTTCTCCCTTTCAGGCATCAAACTCAGTGATTTGGGTAATATCAGATCTGTTCATATCATTTGAAGCATTTAAAAAGGTTGGCTATTCAATTCAAACCTATTTCTACCACATAAGATCTAGATCTTCCACAAAAAGGAGTGACAGGAGCTACGGTCCAGGGCATCGATTTGTGACTTTTAACTTGATATCATGCTGCGATTTGCTGTATCTCAGAGGCTTCAGTCACACAGTGTTTGAGGACATCAAGAGTTCACTGAGATGAGAGTATTAGAGAATTGCCTGAGACAGACCAGATCTTCTAAAAAAGTCACAATAGAAGGAACAATATGACCAATATTTCAGCTTCATAGTAGATGAAATGTGTCCTAACTGCCAAAATAATCCAACCAGTGCTGTGTTATAGTATAAAACATATAATGTAATACAGTACAACAAGACAAAATGACGTTTAAGAAACATACCTTTCAATTGCATCTTGCTTCCAGTCACACAAGCAGCAATTGAAATTTAATTCAGCCCTTTGTCTTTCCTATCTATCACTGTTGTGCTGGTGAATTTTCTCCGTGCTGCTTCGTGCAACACCACCAAGGATGGATCTGTCACAACAGTTATACTGTTAAAATATCACACATCTGACAGAGGTGTTAGGTGCACATATGTCTCAGAGAGAGTACGCTGGTGCTTAGCCAGGATTCGAATTGCTCTGTTCTCACTTGCTGCCAGCACAAGTCCAAGAGCGAGTGATGTCACACAGTGCAAATTTGTCGACTCCCCTACGTTAGATAAAGTTGTACATAGAAAATCATTCAAAAAGCATGATATTGTATTTTATTATTAAAGGAGCACGCCACCGATTTTACACATCAAGTTCAGTGTCACAGAGAGTACTACTTAGCATGTGAAACAGTTGTGTAATGTTTTCTGTGGCTAGTCTGACAACATAACCCCTAATGATGTCATCAGGGTTATTTCGGCTTGAGCCTGGATACTACAAATTTTAACCAGAAAGCCTGTGTTACAAACTCAGAGCATTGAAAAACATGGGCATTTGCCAGGCAGGGAGTGTCTAATGAACTACACCACTGAGTTGCATTATGGGAAATGTAGGATACAGTGTTTTGGGGGGCTTGACCTATACTTGAGAGCCTGGGACAACAAAGAAACAGAGAAATGATTCACCATTGCACTGCTTTTTCTAATCGCTCTCTGCCGAGAAACTATAAAAATGCCAACGCACAGTGGACAGGCAATGGTTTGCGTTACTTTGTTAAATACACCAGACCTATACATCCCATGACAATTATGAACATGTGCCCCCACGCATGGATGGCCACAGCAGGATTAGACAGCATTATGTTTATTAGAAACAAATTATCAGAAATGGTTGTGCACGAATAAACACACACATTGACAAGTGCTTTACTATTAGCCTTATATTTATTTTAGGAACCTAAATATACAGGAAAATATAAATTTATACAGAAAAAAAACAGTGGTACCCAAAATTACAATATTTTAGAGCCCCCACTAAATTTCTCAAATGAGGCTTTCTGGGAAGCTCAGGTGTCTTTCTGGGGAGCCGAGTTCCCCGTAGCTCCCCCATGTTTCGAACACTGCTTGAGACTAAACTTAAGGATATTTCAGGCTCAGCTTCTTTTATTTTGTCCCACAATTTTATGGAAGTGCAATACTAAATCGCTGAAGTGCACTTTTAAATATTCCATCTGTTTCCATATACATTCTTGGCTTTTTCATATGAGATACTAATCACATTTTATAGTTCAAATTTAAATTCACATAAATGTTTAAGTAATGATTACTATGCATGTGTAAATGCATCTTATTGTACACCATACTGTGTTAAGTAATATACCTCCGAATCACAAATTTGTCTCGCTGTATCGAAGAGACAAAGTGTCATCTTATCCATAATAGATAGATGGTGAAGATGCCAACTTACAAAGTTTTTATTATTTCACACCTACCCAATCACTATGTGAGATTTTTTCTGAGTGACACAGAATAATTGACTTATTTTACACTTTATTTTGTCATGACAGCAGGGCCCTGTGGCTCCACAAAGACACCACAGGCTTAAGCTTCTGGATGAGCAAACTAATTGGGCTAAAGATGCTTTTAGAAAGGCAATGGTCCTGAGGGTTTGCTGTAGGACACACAGATTATCCTTTGGCCACAGGCAACAAACTTAATGAGTAGACTAGACAATGGAGACTCAGCTGATCCCTTGGAAATTTTTACCAAAACACACAGAGCAGGTGTTTTCCATTAGCTGTAAAATGAGAAAGCTGCTTTGACATGACTGATTGGGGTATAGCCAGAGGGCCATTAATGTTTGAACCCACTGAGGACAGGGCAGCAGCACTCTGTGATTCAGGAGTCCATTTCCATGCATGCAAAGTTCAAGTACAGACATTTTTGCACTAGTAAGGTGTTAATTTTGTTGGGCATGAGTGGACTGACTAGAGGTCTTGGTCCTGTCAGACTTGGACCAAGACTGTCAGGGCCTGAGACATATTTGGGCTGGGCTTAAGCCTACATTGCATGCAGTGTTTTGGGACAGGTTTGGTTTAGGGTTAGGCTTGATTATAAACATTACAATGAAAGTATAATTAAACCTGCAATAACTGAATTTTTGGAGCCAGTAGAAGCAAACCGTGAACACAACACTGACATATTATCACGTTTTAAGTTGATGTGGCAAACTTGTTAGCAAACAGTTATTTATTTACACATTCAGCAGACACAGAGCAACATTAGCATTTATTTGGACTCTCCTTTTAGCTCTGTTTTTGGTTTCCACCAACTCCTGAGGGAAATATCTGGCTCTTAAGCTGCTAAATGCCCCACTGTTGTTCACCAGCTAGTTGCTAACTGTCTGTCTACATGCTGGGCACGGAGTGTACAGTGTTTTTTTTAAGCTTTTTTGCTAAAAACAGCTGCCTGCTGCTGCCGAAAACAATGAGAGTGGTGAGAGTGAACCAGAAGAGTAAAGTTGCAAGCCGGAAAACCAAAACAATGAGCTGAAAGACACTAAAATCTCCGTAGAGCTGAGGAGGACTACAGAGTTCACTTTACATATAGTGATTTGTTTCATTGTTATTATAAAAAAATGTTCATTATAGCCACTTACTCTGCATCACCAGGTAATTGCAAAATATGTTCACAAAATTGTGTGCTTTTTTACAAAAGCTGCAGTACGAAACTGTCAGTGGTCACGGCAGGGTGGACAATGCTTTTAAAAGGAATGAGATGCCAGCCTCTAATACACCCAATAATAATACAGTAATTCTAATCCAACCCCTTTCACAGCTGCACTACTATCTCTAATTATGAAAATGATCAAACATTTGTTCATCATGCTCAGATGCATCTGCACTCTAATTATTTTTCTTGCTCAGTATTGATTTGGCTTTTAAAGGAAAATGAATGTAAACAAACAGCTTATTCATCATATGATTTGCAAATCAGGGTCTGTTGTGTGTTTTTTTTATTTGTGTGTTTCATCTAAATATAAATATTATGATGTTATATTCCCAGCATCAATTCAAAGAAGTTTCTTGGTTGAATTTTACTTTTAATTTACCAAAAAGATCAATTGTAAATGTCAGGTTTTGGTGTCAGTCTCTGAATCAAAGAGCAGTGGCTTCTTGCCAGACTCATTATTTTGCACCAGTGTTCAACAGTAATACAGGAAGAAATCTATCACGCAACGCAGCCTCAAGACCTGCTGCATTTTAAGTAAGGAGTTTGACTGACTGGAAGAACTGCTTTATTTGCTCTTATACTGCTATCATTATCAATCTTTCTATAAATACATAAAAACAGTTAAACACAATAAGGGGAAGGAAAATGGATTCACCAAAAGAGTAATTTACCACACTTCACGCACACATCACAAAATTATTGAAAATCCCATATTGACGATAAAACCCTATGTGTGAAGGGGATGGGAATATTATGAAGTTAAATGCAATACCAATGCCTTTTTAATCAGTTTTGGCAGGAGCAATGATTATTTGTTGAGTTTATTCTGATGCATGAGCGACATTACTGAAAACCAAAAATGTGATTACTATTTATGCAGGAAGAGATATCCAATTACACTGAAATCTCTTGGCAAATATTACCTCTTCCAGGATTTCACCTCTGCCAGCAGAGGGGCTTCCTGGGATAATTGAGTCGTGAGTTTTTGTCTGGAAATGTGAATATTAGCTCACGTAGTCCTAATCAGTCTATATCAAAACAAAGAAATGCTTGGTGGCCACTAGAACCACACATGGCCACACAGTTGTGGGTATTATATCCTTTTCTTCTAGCAGGGTTGTATTGTTTGTTGTAAGGTTAACCGCAGAGAAGAAAATAACAGCGATTGGTGAATTACCTAGAAATGCTTATTTGCATATCAAAGGTAGTGGGGGTGTAGGTGGAGCCAGGTATCCATTTTCAATGTCTTCTCCTCTTTCTTTTCTTTGAGTGTCATTGTGCCAGGGGGAAGCAAAATTGAATTCTCCTGTCCTGCACAGAGGGGCTTTTTCACAATACTCTGGCATCCTTTGATTCACTAATCATTAATTTCACCTCATCACTGCCATGGTTTGTTTGCTCTTTTGTTTTGCCAGGATTATTTGCTCTAAAGTCCCTTTGGTGCTTCTAAAAATGTCCATAAATCCATAAAATGTCTGTGTTCTTTTGTCGCAAACAATCATTCATGGAAAGGGTTTTCACAGGCTGTAGGCTGCAGTCTAGCATTCATACAGTATGCACCCTGGTTATCTGTCTCCTCTTCCTCTGCCCAACCCTTTACAAAAGTCCTTGGCTTCACCCTCCCTAATGTGTCAGCTGTGCTCTAAGGACACAGAGTGATCCAGACAGGACAAGAAGAGGCAGCTTGTGCCCTGTGAACTTGCCTGTTGATGTCCTATCACTGAGTGATCTATTAATCACCCCTTCCTGTCTCCCCTGCCCTTTTTGCTTTGTCTCCACAGCTCGGGTGTGTGACAACGCGATGCTGCGCTGTCAGAATGGTGGCACGTGCCACCACCATCAGCGATGCCATTGTTCCCCCGGCTTCACGGGCGTCCTGTGCGAGAGAGCTCGCTGCCAGGGCCCCGGGGAGTGTGATGACCAATTGTCTGGACAGGCCTCCTTCCATCATCCCCCCATCAACAGCCAGCTCGCTTTTACCCTCGTAGTGCTCCCGCTATTGATTGTTTCCCTTTGCTGAGAGACCTGAACGGCCTCCCATCCTCAACCAAAACCCTGAGACCACATATGTTGAGACTGAACTCTCAACTTTAAGGACATGAAGGACAAAGGATGTGTGGACAATGTGCTCAGCATACAATATAAGCAACTCTTTTGTACATCCAAGGCCACAGTGGTGGGTGACAGTGTTACTAGTGCAACAGGTTGTGCACTGGTCTGTTATAGTGAATGCTAGATGGATTTATGAAAGCCTTGGTGAAGTCACTGCTGTGTTATAGTGTCACAGAGGAAACGGTTGGAGCCCTCGCTGTGTGATTATGTCATTGGCTGATACTTCATTAAAGGCAGACTGGAGGCTCGGATAGAGCTACCCACATACTGAGAGCTGTACAAAACTAGACACATGATTTCTAAGTATCATCTGAAGTTATTAAAAAATAATAATGTGAACGGGGACATCTTAAAACATCTTGCCTCACTGCCTCCTTCCTTACTTGTTACCTTCTTCTTCTCCCCTTTCCTCCTTTCCCTCACTCTGCCCTTTTTCCCCTCACTTTCTCCTCCCTGTGCTTTGGTGACTCTGGTGATTTTACTTTGCTGAAGGGTGTCTATTGTTTTGCCAAATGCTGCACATGTATTATTATCAAGCCCCTTGACAAGTACCAATCTAGTACTTTTATCATTTTATTTTTCAGAGGCTTTATAGTCATGCTTGAGCTCACCTATATGGGAAAAAAAAGTTGTAACATACTGTAACTGTATTTAATTTTTGTATAAAACAGATATTTTCATGACTACGCAAAACAAAAAGATGTATTACTTGTTTTCTATTGCTGCCGACATGTCCTAGATGTGGACTATGAGTGCGTAAGGAGTTTGGTTGTATTATTTCTTTGCTTGTGTGGCACATGGTTCTCTTCATTTGAGAGCTGCTGTCAAAACTATGTTTACATACACACTTACACAATACACTTCCACCAAAGGGAAAAAGAAAAACATGTCTTTGTCTTGTTGTTGAGCAGTAGTAACTTTATTAAGTAGTAACATGACGTTTCAGACAAGATGTGTACAGTGTAGAAGTGTATTGTTTGTAGATAGGTACAAGCCGATGACAGTAGCTGAATGTCATTTTAAAGGATTTTTAAAAGCTATCAATGCCAATTGTTGACCTATTCACTGAAGCAACAGTTGCTGGTAACAAATATATCAGTCAACGAATGACTTCCTAGTTCTATGACTAAGGTTGTTTTTTCCGAATGTGCTGTAACCCATCCTTGTCGTTCTCATGAAACGTGGGTGAATCAGAAGAATCTCAAGCCAAAATCCCATCAGCTTTATGTAAATTTAACAAGAAGACTTGGGGGGGGGGGGGGAGATAAGATTGCACGACTGTTGCAGAGGTTGTCCTACTCAAATCTTTTATCAGATATAATCCTTGAATCACATGGGAAGAGGGGAAGGTTTTCTGAGCTGGTATGGTTGAAAGCCTGCACCCTGCTGCGGGAGCCTCCGAGAAGCGACATGTTCAGGAAATGAGCTTTAATTCATGGAGGGTCAATGAATAGAAATGAAGTCGCATCCCACTGGGTGACATATTGAGCACTGAGACCAATTTCATTTGAGAGATTAATTTTCCTCCAGAGGTTGTCATGAAACACCTAATTGTGTTAGAGTCTACTGTAAGTGCCTCTCATTAAATGACACTGTCGATGAAAAGAGGAGCAAATTCCTTTTTTGACAGAGACTCCTGCCTTGAAAAGCAACTTTTGGAAAACTAAGATGAGGTATTTGAAATGGGTTAATACACTGTGTGAAATAACTGGAGAGGAATGGATGTTATATATTTGGCAGAGGAAATAATACATTTTTGGAAGAAAAAAAAAACAGAAGGTCATAGTCAGCGTAAATCTGCTGGAGAAAAAGCAAGCAACTATTAACAATGTTTGTCCTATCATAGGTTAGCAACTGTAACTAGGCACAGCAGACCTGTCAAGCTTTGAATTTCTCCACATGTTGAAGTGGTGAGTACCAGGCTTTATTCAGAGCGATTATATAAAGAGTTTTTTCAACCTTTGCCAACCAAAAATCTGAGAGCAAAAGTCTAAGGAAGGAAACACTAGCATTTCATACTTGGGGTTACAGGTTACTTTAAAAAAAACAACAACAAAGATTCCTTCATGATAGCACATCCACTGTGTAATATTTATAGTCCTAAATATTACTATATCAGAGTATAGGCTACTGTGCCTCCGTACCGTTCTTTATTGGATTTGGGGAAGTTTAAACTCAACCTAACCAAACCCGAGTTACCCGAGATAATGTTATGTTTGACAAACACATTGGTTAGTCCTCAAGCCTTTCCTCTTGTAACATTTATAATTGAAACATACTGTTTGAAAATACAAAAAATAAAGCATCTAACATCAGTCTTGCCTGTCAAAGTGTAAGCTAAGCATCCAAACAGCTTATCATACTCAAGTAATACTAGGATTAACTAGCTCTACACTGCAATACAAGAACAATGCTGTTTCTTTATTTCCACATGGATCATGAGCTGGTGAAGATGCTGACTGTTTGCCCGTGACATGCAGCTTTAACCTGTCATTTAGCACAACATCATGTACTGTATGTAGCCATCAAGTTCATATTTAAGACCGTTTAACTGGGTTCTCCTTTTAAAATGAGTCAGCTGGCAACTGTAAGAAGTCAGCTGGAGACAGCGTTTTCAACACATGGAGCTAATGTTAGCTTCAATAGCTAGCTAAAATCGGCAGCGAGAGTTGTCCACTTGTCTGAAATCAAGGACCCAGTGTTTCAAAAATTACCAAGAATTTCAATGGTAAATCTGTCTCATGCAAGAACAGAAAGGTTGATAGGCGGATCAACCGGGGCTTAGCAAAAGGTCAATTGCTCTTTCAAGCTACTGACTAAAACTGACAAATAACTATGCTCCTATCCCAAATACAGTAACAACATCATATCTACCCAGCACTACAGTTGTATCGCCTTCTGTGATTTAATAGTTTTGTTCAAGGTTACTCCCTCTGAACTGGCTCTGCAGAATGTGAAGTGGCACACTTGAGACCGTTTGTGGTGACAGTTTAAGGAAAAGAAGCTTTAGAGCAGTGTTTAAGGGCCAGTGCGTGTGTGTGTGTGTGTGTGTGTGAAAGACAATTACCTTTATGACATGTTAGTGCAATAAAATTGGTGTTTTATGACACTTGCTCCTGGCTTTGGGCTGTATTTAGCTATTAGCACAAAAAAGTTTTAAGGTTAAATCCAAGTCTCTTGCACTTAAATGCAGATTATGGCACAAAAGGTTGATGAACAACTGGATAGAGGCCATTGCTCTGCCTCAAGAGCAAGTGCAACACCCTGCCAACATCGACATTCTCTGCCACGGAGGGAAAATGAGCGCCATAATTCCTCTACATGGCCTGCTTACTGCTGGAGTATGGGCATGGGAATATTTAAGGCGTCGTTCTTTTTTTCTACACCAGATTTAGAGACAGAAAAAGTAGTGGCAACTACAACATGCACATTGTTATTGAACATATGCATGAATATATGTTCTAATACTATCATAAATAGCTAAACAAAAATGCTGATATTTAAACCTACATATGGCAGCACTGGTACAATTTTGGAGTGCAGCATCAGGCTTTTTTTCATGGGTCAGAATTCAGCGCACAAAAAAAAAAAAACGACCTGAGGATTTTGTTTGCTAGTTATGTTCCCCACAGTTCCGTGTCACAGCAACACCTTGTCCTTCCTCCTTTCACTTCTAAGACTCAGGAGGGGGTATTAGGAGGACATTTTTAGACACGAGCAGTCCTTGTGTTCTGCCACTGTCAGCACTGGTGGCACCAACAGAAAGTTACATAACATAAGACAAGGGGTGTTCAGTATCGAGGAAAGAAGAGGCTCAGCAATATGACTGGAGCACTCAGCTTATTAGCAATCCAATATCCATATTCAGCTCATCAATAACACTCTTTGAAATGCACAGCAGCAGAACTCAAAAATTGGTGCTGAAAGCTAAACTTTTCTGTCAGTCAACATTGTAATAATACTATTGCATGCATATAGGATGAGCAACACTATATAGAATCCCCAGCTTCACATTTTTTCCCAAACCATTTGAATATTACTAATGCTTATGCTAAACCAGGTTCATATTTCTTCCCCCCACTGATTTACAGCTCAGAATCTAAGTTAGAGGTTGCAGGTCCTTGTACTTCTCACAAGTCTAGTTCTTTGTTTGTAACAATAAGTTGTCCTTGACCCGTCACTGAGAAAGCTTCAGCTGCTGGCTCAGCTGTCACTGTAACAAAAGAAATTCAACTACAAGTGTGGCTGCATATGGAGGGTTGCAGTTTCCACAAAGACCTTCTCTTCCTTTGAGCAGCAGCACTATTCTCATAGAGCAAAAGCTGCCTGCTGCCTGACAATGGAAGTTACTTTATTTATTTATTTGCTTGTCACTTTTTTTGTTTGTTCAGAAAGTTTGGTTGCAAGAGATATCTACCATTTGAAGAAAAGTTACACCTAGTCTTGCAAAATGATTGCAAGCATCAAATTAAAACTAATTACTGTACAGTACATATGTAAGACAGTTGGGAAATGATGGCAACTCTGAATAGATTTTGAGATGTTGGATTTAATTTTTTGTATTTTTATTTTATTATTGTCACAGCCTAATCTATATGTCTGTGCAACACAAATTCCTTCAACTTTAAAGGCCTTGTCACACCATCTGCTCGTCTTTGTAAAATGTGGGGTTAGCTTGGCTTAGCAGAGGTACTCCTCACAGGGCTGTGGTAATCGAGCAAAACTCTAGCACTCTAGCCAGCCGGGAACATGCTAGTGCTAGTCAGTCACAATAGCTCTCCGAGCTTCTTTCTATGTTCTCTATGCTGGTCTGTTTATTCCCCCCTGGCATTTGGTTCTCACAATTACCTTATTTCATTCCATTAAAGGGTAATAATAATGGCTGCACTGAAATCCTTGTGGGCAACTGCGCCCGTCAAAGTACGTCCACTAAAAGTGCTTGTTTTTGCCACTGACAGGTTCAGACTGCTATTCTAAGTGTCTGAAAACATTATGGAAAGGATTCCTACAGAGATAGACCTTTTTGTTAAAGAGCAGGATCCGAACAGAAGTCTCACTCAAGGAGAAGTCTCGCTTTGAAATCTCACGAGAGGTGAGTTGTTGCAGGAAGACGATGGTGTTTCTCAGGTTTGAAAATACCGGAATTACCCTTCAAGAGTTACTGAAGAGGGGATGAAAGCTCTCCGCGCTAGCAAGCTTGCTTACTGTCAGTTAACTAGCATTAATTGTCAGATAACTGGCATTAACTTTCAGTTAGCAAGTTTGTTAGCTTGGTTGCTGTCGGAACAAGGTCAGTTTATTAAAAATATGTATTTGTACCCTCAGCTGTCTGTGAACCATTCCTTTTCTGGAGCAGTTTATACTCCAACAGAGGAGGGTTAAATAAAAGTGGATGGACACACCAAAAATCGACACAACAGCAAATCGAGTGATTGTGGCAATTCCATTGAAATTGAATGATTTTGTTGCAAATGTTTCTCCTTTTAAATCCTGATGTAACAGGGCGTTACAGTGAATTTCAGCCTCACTCAGTAACTTGCATTTGAGCAAATCAGTTCATCTGATTTCTTTCCTTCAGAGTTACAGCAGGCTTATGGTGCTTAAAAGGTGTGGAAGGCTCCACAGGGAGAAATCAGTGATACAGGGTAGAAAGATTTCTGTTACAGTGCGTCCACCTTTTATGTATCATCATTAAATAAGAATTTATCAAGATGGAAATAGAAATAATGGCAACGATGATGCTTTTGTGCAGAGAATGGTGATTCAACTTTTATCAGATGTGTATTAGATAAGTGTTCTTTGGACCAGTTAAAAGAGGTTGAACATCATATGAGACAGCATGGAGCACACACCCATGCAAAAGCACCTCATGTGCTTTTATGTGTACAATATATACTGTATATGCAGCCAGGCACACTGACTCACCAACATCTATAGGATCTTCCGCCCTCTCCATCCTAATCAATTTTTCAGCTCCAGCGGTAGAAATTGTATCGACTCCATTTATGTTGCAACACATCAGGAATGGCACTTATGGAGGGGCAGGAGCAGCATGCCATCTGTGGCTTTATCAAACCCCTATTCACAACCCTGACATCGCAAGGACAGCTGGTGGGTGGTTCGCTGGCTTGGTACACAGAGCCAAAGTACACTAGAATCAGAACAAAGAGGAAGTTAAGCTACCTCTGCTGGAACATAATGGAAATACCTTTATTCCTATGGCTCTTTCAGAGTTCTTGGAACTGATAAACAGGAAGCAATGTTTCCCCTCTGCCCCCATCCATTAGTTAGCATCCATCCATTAGTAGATGTGAAAAGATCTATTTTTGAAATCCTAAGGTACAGGTCACCTATTTCATTTGAAACGATCCCTATATCGCTGAGGACTTATACTATAAACTTTGTGTGGGATGTGATGGAGTCGATGTTGGTGTCAAATAATCTTATTATTGCAAAATAAATATGGAATTAAAATTATTTATTTGAAATGCATAAGCAGATTTAAGTAGGACTGTTTAGGTTCTGGCACTAAGCAAAAGAATCTGCTTTCTTGTCACGACCACAAACCAATCTGATGTCCCCTCATTTCAATACAATCTAGAGCAGCAATCGGCTCTTCAGCTACAGATGGTAATCCTATTCAGTGTCACACACGATCACAGCTCTTGTCTATTTTTTCCTCAGCGCCAAATCCAGCTCTTCTGGCCTTCAGTGCCACACCTAAATTGCAAATCAGCCCCGGCTGGGATTGGCACTGCAAGCCCCCGACACTCTGTTGAAGAAATTATTTATGTATCACACCGAATCCGTTCATAAATAAAAGATACCATTCACAGTCTGTTCCAGAGTTCCTGGAGCTTGGAAGAAAACGGTTTATCCTCATTTCTTCACGTGCTGGGAGGGATGTGGGATTTGTGGTGGTCCCTGGGATTTATATTAACACCTCTGACTGGGAAAATAAAAATGCATAAATACACACCTGTAGAATGTGTAAAAGATCATCACCTGTTTCAAAGCACATTGCACACGAAGACTGATATCAGTTTCACTACAGACTGTAGAGATATCCTAATAATCATACCTAGGCCAATTTTAACATTTAGTATTTTTTAATTCTTAAAGTAGGCATTAGATAGGTTGGGTTTGCCTGATAGGACCACACACTGAGTATCAGAAAGGATACTGTATATTAGAGTTTACGCTCAAATGAGTAATTTTTTGACATGTCAGTAAAATGTTAACAGAAGGGGAGAGTGATACACTGAGCTAAAGCTACAAGCTGCATTGATAAAAGTGAATACAAAGGTTGATAAGCTGTAAGCATGGCTGTGGAAAGTGTGCACATATTTTGCAAATGGGAGTGTCAATGATTAATTACATTTTGCATCAGAGGTGCAGTATTGTGCCCATTTGGGAGCTCTACCTCTCTCTTCACAGCCCCAAACCAGTCAGTTTATACATAGTTTTGATTTTATTTGTCCAGGTTTTGAGACATCTATGAGATTTATGCATCCATCCTGCAGTGGAGGTGAAATGGATTTCAGTAGTGGTGCTCACAACATTAATAAATTAAGTGCAACACACATTGCCAATACGGCAGAGTGTAGCATCACCTGGTACGTGTCAGTTGACGCCCGTAACACATACCGAACTCAGCATGAGGAAAGAAGCTGCTAAGGTACAGCAGACAAAATGGATATATCAAATAAAACCACAACTATCTGCATGGATACCACTTAGGTTAAGCGTTTTTGTTATTTGAGCGAAGCGAACCTTTAACTTCAGATCACGTTTTATTTTGTTAAATAAAAAGCCTGTTGCTTTAACAAAAAGTATTTGTTACAAACCAGTGTTGACAATGGCATTGGTTAATCCAAGGATTGTTGTCTCATGTACTGGAGGAGAGAGAGGCACAGGTGGTGGTGGTGGCAGAAAACCCCAAAACAAAGAGCTAGTACAAAGAAGCAGTTATAGAAGAAACAGACACACAGAAAGATAGTCAGAGAGACAGATTGACAGGGACACAAGAAGAGGTAGTTTAGAGGCAGACGACGGGCACGCAAAAACAAAGAGATTCAAGTTACAGTGGGGAGAAATAAAGGAGGGAAGACAGAAGCCTTCATCACAAAAGCCCGCCATGAAACAATAGTTCCCTGATGGAAAGAGGCAGCAGTAAACATGAACAATCCTGTTTGGCAGACCTGGAGGAAGGAATTGGAGAAAAAGAGGAAGACAGAAGGGGGGAGAGAGAAGGAGCAGGAGGGGTGAGAGACGGATAAGCTCTGCCAAAGCGGCCCCCATGACGAGCAGCGCCACCTCGTTAAACCTGTCCGCAGGAGTCACAGGCAGATGCTCTGCTTTTGCTATGATAATGGCCGACCTGCTAAGCAGCTAGCGGCGTCACGCTCCTTTGAACAACTATTGACCTCAAAGCTGTCACTCGGTTTCACGCCAACTCGCCACACTCAGAAGGGGCTTGTTGCACCATAAGTTTTAATGCGGTGTATGCGATGTATTCATATTGGTTGTTATCAAACGTTGTACAAAATGCCTTTCTGCTGATATGGTCTTCATAAGTTTGTGTTAGGCTTCTGCACTCGGCTGCGCTGCATGTGGGCATCAGATAGAGTAGCTACAGATTCATGATCACCAATTATGTCTTAAGACCTTTGAAAACATGCTCCCCAGCCTGTGCAAATTGGCATTAAGGATATGAAAGTGTTACCCATTAATGCGCATTTATTCACCATTTTACATTTAGGAGACCCACCGCTGTCAAGCATCAAAGCGCAGTCAGCACATGGAGCCATGAGTCAAGAGGAAGTAACTAGGGTGAGGGAGGGTAGAGAGGGAAAGAGAGAGATAGAGGAGGAGAGAGCAGCGGTTCTCTGAGGATTAGCTCATTTAGACTGCTTTGATCTGTGAGATCTTAATTGCTGGGTAGCACTGATAGAGTCCTCACAGAGACTTAGCAACATCCATCCAGGCGAGGAGGGGAAGAGGGCGGTCGTGTCCTTCTCTTCTTCATTCCTTCTTTCTCTGGATAAACTCATCAAAATTCCTGGACATTATTGTTTAATTGTATTTCTGTTAATGATTAGAAAGAAGCGTCTACAACCACGCTGGAAGCTCTGGGAGGCAGTGTGCTTTGCCACAGCAGTGCTTTGAGTGAAACGCTAAAATCAGCAAGCTACAATGCTGGTATTTAGCAGGTAATGTTCACCAAATTAGGTTGGTTATTATTGAGTTTGCATGCTAATATTTGCTAATTTGCACTAAATGCAATTGAGGCTGATGGGAATATTATTAGTTTAGCAGGTTTTTGGTGATACTGTAAACGAAAGTATCGGAAAAAGTGAAAGTTGCTTCAAATTTTGTGCCTATCCATCTAGCAGATGTGGATATATTTTACTTGATAAGTGACCAATTCGACCCTTTTAAAAAAGCCCTCATACCTAAACAAGATAGACTTTTCCTAAAACAACTGAGCGTTTTCTGATCTGCCACCCATATCATCGAGATACAGTTACGTTTTGTCAGCTAATGAAGCTTTGAAGAAGTTCAATGAGGGAGATCTTTTTTAATTTTTCTGCTTTTTCTTCCAACTCCAACCTTAATTTCCAGCTTCTTCAGCATTTCTTCTCACTCTCAAAGCTCCTCTCATTCACACATTCTCACATCATTGAATCATTCTTCCGACATTCCATGAACCAATCAGTTGTTGGATGCTGCTCTTTAAAATTTCTTTGTGATCCTTTGCTCAACCCACTACATCCAGGAGATTCAGCTAAGAAGTTACATCTTCCACCTATACTGGCTTTACTCCACCATAACCAGCATCTACCCTTTAGGGAATCTTTATGGGTCTGGAGTTTATGAAGGTGTTTCACGTTGATGGAGTCGACAAATTGGCAGAAACGTTCCCTGTTGACATCTCAATAAATACTGTATATATTTCTGATTAATGAAAAATTGCTTGATTAGAATAAGGGAAACACCATGGTCATGGTTACGGTAAGAAAATGATCGCCTTCATGGTTAAAAGAAACCAACGTTGATTGTTAGGAGCAGGGCACGAACATCCACAGTCAAAGTCAGAGGCTTTGTACATCAATCCATTCATCCCATCCAGAGTGGACCGCTGTAAACACTGGTCATTTTAAGCTGTTTAATAATCAATGCTGTTGTTTTTTCTGATGAGGGCACTCTCACTTTCTTAAATGTGCGCAACAAAAGGTGAAATGAGGTGAGATGAATCAGAGGTGATCAGCAGAGGAATTTTTATTTATAGGCTAAGTATTCGGTTGAGTCACCCTTCATCAAGTAAAATCCTGTTTTTATGGCATCATGTCATTCTGGCCATTAAATAGTAAATGTCAGCTTTAGCAGCTTCTATGGGCTTTAACAGGACTGGATATCTTTTTTTTCTACATTCCTCTTTTCTCTTGCAAGGCAGCTTTTTATGTACCTTGTCTCAATCCAGGAAAAACTCTGTAGTTGTAGTTTTATGATTTTGTAAGAGGGGGGTTGATGGTCACAAGTCAGCAGTTGAATATAAATCTTACAGATAAAGTCATTCGGAGAGTCGAGCCCTTTAGAGAGGAACTGAGAGCTCACCGTATTTGAGGGCAGCTTCAGCTTTTGCTAAATCCCTGTTTAACCCCATATAGAGATCCAGAGGGGCTGACTGGCAAAGACCGGGGGTTAAGGAGATCATTCAGACAGATGAAGATGATGCATGGCTTCCTTCTCTCTACCTTTTGTCTCTTTCTCTCTCACACACACACACACACACACACACTCACTTACCCACAGACACACCATCCTCTTGCTCCCTGTACTTTATCTACTCCATGCAACCTTGTGCACCCATTTCTCTCTCTCTGGCTGCTGTCCAACTTCTCTGTCGTCGCCTTTCATCTCTTTGGCTAAGACAGGAACAGGCAGATTAAGGAGAGGAAGAGTATTAGGGGAGCCATTCTTTCTGCCTCTTTGTGACGGGAGGGTTACTGTTAGCGCAGCAGAGCCCTCCCTCTGCTGAGTTTGGTCATTAGAGAGGCTGCAGAGCAGTGGGGGGAAAGTAAGCCTGAGGGAGCGTTTACATTACAAGAATACTGATATTGTGTGTATAAATGCATTCTCATATTTGACAGTGTACTTCTGCTGCGTCTTATATTAAAAAATCCATAAAATACAAAAGGTAATAAATTAATGTAAGTGTATAAAACAGTACAAAGAGCACATCAACTGACAAACAGATGTCAAACAGCATAAAGAAAATAGGTTCAGAGAATCAGAACACTGCAGGAAAACATACCAAAAAACAGTCTGAATGTTATTGTTACTAGCTGCATACTAACCGTTTAAAGGGCTTAATCACATTGAATTAATTGTAGCATCTGATGAATCTGTTGTTCACAAGACATTAATGTAGCTACTAGCAGCAAATTTTGATTTTGAATAGGCAGTTACTTAGCGCTTACAGGAGTACTGATGTTTTAAAATCAAAAGCTGTATTCCAACAAACGTTCTATCAACTGGAAAATATCATAATAAAACATAATTACTGGAGGCAATGATATGAACCATGACATTCTCTCCCTAAGGACGTTGGGTATTTGTAAATTTATCAGCATGCCATTTGGTATTCATGTACAATGATAAAGAACTTATTTGGATACAGCCAATAAAATGTTTTATTCTAAGCATAATTTTTTAGAAAGCTGTAACCTTCGCTTGTCTATTAGAGGCATGACACAAAAGAGCCATGTATTGTGTGTGTAAAATGACAAATGTTAGCTTGCTTTCTGTAATATCTCCTTTTTGTCTGTGACCACGGAACAAGAGTTGATTTACTCCTTAACAGCTATGAAGATTCCTTCCATACGGTACAGAACAAATCACTATTGTAGAAGTTCAAATCTCCCCTCACACCATTCCTCTAGCCATTATTCTTTATTTCACCATGAGATACAAGAGATTTTTTGGAGAGAACAATGCATGCAGCAAATGCATCTAAAACTCTCCCAATTTATTCAGAAAAAATAACTTCTAGATATCTGGCATGCGGTGAGATTTGAACTTCTATAACCATATTCTTTAACTTTAGATGAGCAGTTCTTCTCAAGCTATAGCTAATATGATGGTTTCGTGCAGAGGATCCGCGAGAATGGGCTAAAGACAAGGGGCTTGTTTCACAGAAAGCGATTTGCGAGCAGTGCTTACACGCAGACTGCAAATGGTGGCAGAGTCACATTTCCCAAATGACTGTCGCCTGCAAATGGGAGATTAATTTGGGAGTCCTAAAGGGCTCTCGCATGCTAGTGCATGGGTCGCAGGTATGGTGTTTGTTTTAATTAGCGGAATGTGTCAAAATTAACGAGAGAGGAATTATCTCATCTTGCAAATAGCAGCTTGCATGTCGCAGATGTGGTGAAAGAGGCGCAAGATTGTTTTTATTTCAGTGATGCAAATTTAGAAAGAAAACATGAACCTCTACTGAGCTTACATGTTCCTGTACCACAACTGTTTTCAGGTGTCTCTCTTTTCTGTTCTGTGTTTTTTAGCCATTATTTGAGCACTGCCAGTTCTCCACTGCACCTCCACAACCCTGTCAGACACGGCTGTGATATATGATGCAACTGCAAAGACTTTATTCCTGCAATGTAACATTTGTCTGAAGAGGGAAAAATAGCCTATCAAATTTCAAAAGTACAATTCAAAGAGTAGGTTTTTATTAAATATTGATGTCACACACATGGTTAGCGGGATGTTAACGTTTGAAGGAAAACAGCATCACTTAACGCCCTTGTGCTACCTTGCTCTACAGTGAACAGCTGTTACATCATCCTTGAATCATTCATTCTGAAACCAAAAAGAGTTGAGGTAAACACAAAATCTGTGGAATGTAAAAGGGCTCTCAAGTTTCCACAGTGAATGATCAAAAAATGAAGGAGCTCACGGTGAAGTATAGACCTACAACACATGCACTTTTAAAACTTATTTGGCTTTGTAATTCCTTTTGTGCATAGTTTTTCCCTTTGACAACTTCACATGTCTGAAGCCATACATGAGAACTGGGCATATTTTTTTCCTTCAGTGCCATTCAATGGGACTGTTGTGAAACATTATCCAAGTGTGTGTTACTTCTTCCTTTTGATGATTCACCTTATTCACTTAGTTTAATGGGGCCAGCAGTAACTGTAGTCAGTTTTGGCTTAAATTAATACTTATACGGTATTTGGAGAAATACACATTTTCGCTTTCTTGATGAGAGTAAGATGAGAAGATTGATACTACTCTCACATCTGTCCGCTAAACATGAAGCTACTGCCAGCAGCCCCTTAGTATAGCTTAGCATACAGGCTGGAAACAGGGGGAAACAGCTAGCCTGACTCTGTCCGAACGGAACAAAATTCCTGGGGTTTTCTTGTCATCGCCGTGAGGTTGCCAGGCAACCAGCAGAGACTCCATGAAGTCACTGCCCCTGGCCAAGAAATAGTCCCGCACACAGCCCCTCATAAAACCACAAACTGATGTTTTAACAATTTTGTTTTTGAACAGATTAAAAAAACAAGATATAACATGTTAATTAGAGGTGCTAATAGGCGGATTTTGTTACCTTTGGACAAAGCCAGGCTAGCTGTTTCCCCATGTTTCCAGTCTTTATGATAAGCTAAGATAACCAGCTGCTGGCCGTAGCTTCATATTGAAGATGTGAGAATGATATTGATCTTCTCATCTAACTCTTGGCAAGAAAGCGAAAAAAGAAAATGATAATAGAAGAGGAATCAAAGCTTAGAGACATAGCTTAATCACTGCTGGATTTCAGCACCTTCCACAACCACATTATCAACTACTTTGTCCCCAGACGTGTTTTCCTGTCATGATATGACCAAATAACTTCTGGCTCCACAAGACTAATAGTCATTGAGACTGCAAACACATCACATGCGAATAACAGATCAATCCTTCACGCTGTGGTGCTGAAATCATTCCATCCTGTTTTTTGAAACGGTATCAAATCCTGTTTCAGCAATTGCATTTAAATATCAAATAGTTTATATCAGTCCAGTGATTTAAAATAAAAACAAAAAAGGTTCTTAGACAGAAAGTTGAACACAAAAGTCTGAACAGCCAAGAGGACTATAGTGTTCCAACAACAGTCAAAGCTCCTCAGCTCCTGCATTTCAATTTGGTACAAGTACCTGGGTGGTGTGCTGTCAGCTGTTCCAGTTGGGTGACTGAGCCTTCCTGGTATTGAAACATGACGACAGTGAAGGCAAGTCTCATACCAGCCAATGGAGTCATCAATAATAAGACATGGTGAGCAGGAAGGGAGGGGGGAGGGTTATCTGGGCACAGCACATGCACTTCCCAGTGGGCCGCGGGGGCAGACAGGGCCGCAGAAAGGCGAGATATGGCGTGACGCTCCTGGAATCTGTGATTTGACATCTGCTCTGTGTGAGAGTCTGTCAGAGGGCAGGAGAAGGTTTTTGAGGGCACTGCTGCTTCCTCTTAAGTCTGAGTCTCTGGGTTTTATCAAAGAGATCTGACTCGCAGGGCACAGAGAGTGGCCTAGCAGCATGGCACTCACTGGAGGTGGTCAACTTTGAAAGGACGCCGAATAGACGTCATTCATCCAGCAAAGTCAATCCTCCTCTTCCACGTAAGTAGAGGGAAACCAGCCCACCTGAAAAGCAGCAAAACAGGATACAATTCAGGCAGGAGCACTCAACTACACAAACATTACACAGGATATATATCTTTGTGAACTTTTTGTATTTGCCCCAAACTTTTGAATGGTGAATTGTCCTCACAGTGTAGTCCTCGTCACCCCCAACTCTCACTCATGGCCTGGTCTACACATGGCGCTAACAGTGAGGAGCTTCACCTAGGCTGCGTAATGCACACAGAGTTTCACACTACCCTTTCCCCCTCTGCCAAGTTCAAACCACCCTCCATGCAAGTGCCGCAGCCAACCAACGCCATGATCCCTCACCGGCTTCCCACCACCAAAGGCTCTCAATTATTACATTATTTTTACCTCGCACCACCCAGGCTTCCAAATTGCAAGAATATGTATGGTCAAAAAATGACTCATTGAGCTTTAATTAGTTTAAACACTTAAATATTTAGGTCAATACATACACTGAAACTCTGCTGCTCAGACGGTTAAACCCCCAAGAAGACCCTCTGAGAGGGTTAATTATTCTAATTAATTGACAGCAGAACATTATGACACAATACAGCAATTTTAATGCATGATATTCAAGAGGGAACTGCCCAATCAATTGGATGTGTAATAATGCTGTATGGAAATGTAGGATAGATGTGTAGAAATTCTACAATAGTTACCACTGTATATGATAAGAGCACAGATGAAATAAGATGAAATAAAATGTGTACAGACATTTGCTACAATGACAGGATCCTAGAGCAGACCTACCCTGCCGTCGACCTCTCCTTTCCACCACCCATTGGACATCTTGGTGTAGATTGTGATAATGTCTCCCTGCTGCAGAGAGAGCTCCCGTGTGTCTCTGGAGCAGAAGTCATAGCGTGCCACTGCATTACCCACCACCCTGGGAGAAAACACTGAGACAAAGAGGTCTTATTATTGAGAGCCATCTTCGCTAAATTTCACAAATATTCTAAGGAGCCTCTCAGAGAGAGCAACTCTTGGACTACAAATACTTTCTACAAGGTTTACAATGGTATGAAACACATTTCTCACAGGTATTATCAACAGTAAAATGACTATGGTTACATTGTAAGGATGATAAGGCAACAAAGAGCCTTGACTCTTGGCTCAGAGTCATACTAAGTGTAAAAGCAAAACCGGAGAGACACAGATGAGGGAAAAAAGTGAGAGAGGATAAGTATATACAGCTGCCTAGCTTGGCGGTCTCAAACACACAGTGGAGATGACAGGTCATGGGTTATCATGGTCACATGTTGATCTTATTGAAAGTTAATGTTCAACAAAGCTCACGCATTGCATCAGCACTTCAGGTCATACGAGGTTACTCCTTGACATTCAGGTCAGGGCTCACATCACATGTGAACACAGGTGTGCATATGTTTGTTTACCTTATCTGTGGAAATATATGTGACACAACTGGGAAGATATGCTGGATGAAAGGAAGACATCTACTCCCTGATGCACACACAGGCACATCATGCCAACACAGACGCTCAAGCTCACACATGCACATATATGCTCATGCACGTAAGTATACACAAAGAAAGTAATCGTAATAAGACTACTATGCTGTATTCATGCCAAGTCAACAGAACGAGAAAAATGGGAAAACCTCCCGCTATTCCGACTAAGAAGCATTTAGTCATTATTCCCAGATGGTTACTGCCATTGCTAGCTTTGTAGTCACACCTTAAAAAATAATATTAAGCCTAAATTAGCTATTTTTATTTCATTGCATATTTGTTGCTGTTCATTAACAAGTGAAACCATACAAACAAAAGTGTATGCCCTTTTTAATTAGCTGAACTGATAATGTTGTTGTTGGATTTTAGTCAAATGTAAATGGTGGTGGCAGTGGTGGCAGTGGTGGCTTTGCAGCTCTTTGCCAGATAGCTGTCAGAAATTCACAATATTTCCGATTTGGAATTGTAGGAGACTGACGTGAATGTTTTTTTCCCACATGGCAACTTGTACGGTCCGAGCAATATGACATAAAAGTGGCATCACTAGACTATATTATTTAATAGAAACAGGAAAAACAAGATGTGCGTCTTTGGGAACATGGAAATGTGGGCATACAGCAAGGGAGAGACAAAGAGAGTAGAAAAGCTGTACCTGTACCTGACCAGAAAGGCGAGAAGGAGGGAGGAACAAAGCTGCAGCCGCCAGGAGGAACTACAGAGAAACGGAGCGAGTGATGGGGGGTTCAGGCCGTAGTGGGAGCAAAGAGAGAACATAAGCAGGGAAAACACAAGTTAGACAGAAAGAGAGTGTGAGAGAGGGTAAAGGAGAGGGAGACAGAGAGGAAAAGTTGGCAAAGTCAAAGAAGAAGCAAAAAGCAAGGACGGGCGGGAGAGAAGAGTGAGAGAGGAGGGCAAAGGAGTGAAAGCATCAGACAATTTGTCATTTCGCCTAGCATGTGATTTTTATATAATAATGACCAATAGAAGGTGGGTATTGAGTAATTAACACACATACTTAACATACTTGATATATGATATGATATGTCCAAAAGTATACAGACACCCATGTTCACATACTTTGGTCTGGGGCTGTTCTTCATTATTTGGATTCTGCTCCTTAGTTCCAATTAAGGTAAATCTTAATGCTACAACATACAATAATTTATCACACAATAGCATGCTTACAACTTTTTGGGAACCGTTTGGAGAGGGCCCTTTCTTGTTTCAACATGACAATGCCCTTCTGCACAAAGCCAGGTCCATAAAGAAATAGCTTTCCAGAGTTTGGTGTGGAAGAACTTGACTGGCCTGCACAAAGCCCTGACTTCAGGCCCATCCAACACCTTTGGGATGATCTGTAATGCTGTGACCCAGGCCTTAGACTGCATTCAGACCGACCCTGCATGACAAAAACACAGCTTCCTCATCCATTTTGATGAGACTAGGCAATCAAAGATAAAATAATTGCTGCCATGATAACTTTCCATAAACCTCCGTGCAGTGTTGTGGCCTCTGAAAGGCCTTCAAACTCATCGATCTGTTACTCAAACTGGACTTCCTGGATCATATTTTTAAATCATCCCACCGGTACCTAAAGCAACATGCCCCGACCTAACGCAGCCCCTTTGTGCTGTGTTAACACATGGCTGTTTTCCGTCTGAACGCCCACTTGTTGCCCAACACCAGTAGCCGACCTCACTGATGCTATTGAGGCTGAATGGGAGCAAATCCCTGCAGCCAGGTTTCAGAATCTTGTGAAGAGCCTTCCCAGAAGAGTTGAGGTTGTTGTAGCAGCATATTGATGCCCATGGTTTTTGAATGAGATGTTAAACAATCACATATGGGTGTAAAGATCAGGTGTTCAACTACATACTTTTGGCCGTGTAGTGTAGCTTCTAAAACCTTCCCCAGGTCATACTGCATAATAATCAGCAATAACAACCTTTTGAGCATCAGACCAGGTGAGCCAAAGCAGCAGCATGGGGGTAAGTATACGTCTGGGCACAGCACGGCGCCCTGACAAGGCAACGGCTGGGAATCCATGCCGCGGAGCCAACAACTTCTGCTCCCATATGAAATCCCATCTGAGCCAGCAGACCCTCACACCGAGAAAACCACCTCCTGTCATCACAACAATATGGTTCCATGCCTTCTTCCTCTCCCCCACAGGGATAAGTAAATGCAGGGCAGGCCAATATGTGTCAACAGTTTGTCTGACCAGAGTGCACACAAACAACTACACACATAACTGCAGGAACTATATACAGCATAAACAAATACATACTGTATGTGTACATATGTAAGTATACATGTACTGTACATACAACTGGCAATTTGATACTACATGTTGATACAGTTTAGTGTAATCAAACGAAATATCATATAATATCCTATAATGTTTTCAATATTTCTCAATTTTCAGATCTCATTTTGACAGATTTTGAGTAGTATTCACCTATAATCATTAATTTAGGACAACAGAATTGTATATCCTGATAACACTGATACTTAACTACAAAATTAACTGCCTGACAGAAAATAAAATATATTTTTAATTATTTCCCAGCCCTAACATTCACGCACATGCACAGACGAAAAGCACTCAGTCAGACTTAATTAAAGATGCTGGCTGGGGTTTTTCCAAACAAATTACTCCAGAGTTTTGATGGTTTTTTAGTAGTTCTGCATCTTGTGATTGTTTGCTCAGCCTTGCATTCTGTTTTCTCTGCTATGAGGTGTCTGTTTTGAAATTCAAACCATTTTGTGTGTGTGTGTTTTTTGTTTTGGTATGACATCTGTCTTTCCACGGAGGCTGTTTACCAGACAGAGAACGCGGTGCCCACACTAAGTCTGTCTATGGGGGTGGACGACTTAAGGCAATAATAATCTATCCCAGAATGCACTGAGGCAATGGCAGGTCTGTCAAGGCTTTCTCACAGAAGGAAGCGCCGTGAATGGCAGCGATGCACAAACACACCTCTTGCAGAGCTGCTTTGAAGCCTGATGCGCTGGGAGACCGACGCTGCCAAAGGAGGCAGAGGGACAAGGATGTAGCAGAATTTTACATCGGAACAGACACAAAAGGCTAACTTTGACTTTGTTCCAGCGTTCGTCTGCTTGCCTCAGCTGCTGTTGCAGCGACTGTGGTTGTTTACACATACACCTCTCTTTAAGTTAAGACAGATTACCTCCAGCTGCTTTCTGCTCTTTTACATCAGATCATATTTGCAAACTTTTCCCAGTTTTGTGGAAGCAGGCGCAGTCCCTCAGTTGGACCAGGGTATCCCCCAGGTGTGTGTCAGCAGGCGGCTGTCACGCAGTTTTCCCCGCTGCCAGCCCAAGTGAAATGTCATGTCCTGTCAGGAAAATTGTGAAGCCATCTCGGAGCTGAGCAGCGTGCAGAGCGTGACGTTTGGAGTAGCAGGCTCCTGGTGCTTGCCTGGGGCATTGGGCCCTAACTGGGACCTCTCTGCCAAGCCTGGTGAGCTGCCGGGGCTCCTTTCTATTTCTTTCACTCACTGTCTCTCTCACTCCCTGTTTTGTCTTTTGCTCTCTCTCTTACCCCATACCTTCCCTTTGTATCCTGTGTTTCTCTTTTACCCAGTTTTACAGCTGGTATTAACATGCCATCTGTATTTGGATATCTTATCTGGGTAAGGAAAAGCACACACACTATTAATTCAAGGTGCAAATGCACGTGGACTACATTGCAATAGGAATATGATTGGAACAGCTAGATCACATCTGGAGGTGGTCTGGCTTGTACTGGATCTAAGCCGGGTTTAAATGTAATGTGTACAGTTTGGCTGCATTTTTAAAGGAATAGTTCAACATTTTGGGAAATATGCTTATTTGCTTTCTTGCCAAGACTGACTGATACCGCTCTTGTGTCTGTACACTTAATAATAAGCTAGAGCCAGGAAATGGGTCATTAGCTGGAGTCTCACGACCTGGCCAAGAAATCGTTTGGAACATAAAACCCCTTAAAACCACAAATGATAGTTTTACACTTTGGTTTTTGTACGGATTACACAAATGAGATATAATCTGTTAAGTAGTGAGAGGTGCAGAATCTGGCTAGCTGTTGCCCCCTGCTTCCAGTCTTTATGCTAAGCTACAGTAAGATAGTATAAATAGCTAGCTCTATATTTACTGTGCAGACAAGAGTGTGGTATCAATCTTCTCATCTAACCCTTGGTTAGTTGAAAGGTTACGTAACTCCACTACAAAGAACTACAGATGATCCTTTCCTAAATTGGGTCTCTGTCCTTTCTTTTTACCACCATCTCTACCTCTTTCCTTTTCTTTACTCTCTCCCTACCTCCCATCTCTCTCACTCTTTCTCTTTCTTGCATCAGTGTCTTTCTCACTGTGCCCCCCATTTTTGTCTCTCTCCCTTTCCTTCTCCCTTCTCTTCTCTTCCTACACCTTTTTTTTTGCCATTTCCACCTCTTCCTGTCTCTCCTCTTCTTCCTTCTCTCCCTACTTTCCATCTCTCTCCTCTCGTCCCCTAATTCTGTCTATTTCATTCTATCCACATCCTCTCTCTCTGTCTCTTTCTCACACACACTCCCCAGTTCCTAACCTGCCTCTTCTTCTATTCTCCTTCTTCCTCAAGACTCCTTTCCCTTTCTCCTTCGCATGCTTTCTAAGAGTGAATGAGCATCTGCTTCCGTCTCTGAAGGCCAGTAATGACGCAGTGACTGGACTTGTTGAACTTAAGCACAAGAATGGATTTATTCATGCCTTTTCATGCCTGCAGGTTGAAATCAAACATGCTGCTTTACCTCTTACAGCCAAGAATTACCTATTTGTCACACGGTGACAGTACTTTAGCAATTCAATACTGGGTGCGTGTTTCATTCTGACCCTGTGAAAGCTTCTCACACAACAGTTTTTCCATATAACATCTAACGTTAGTTTGACCCAGATGGATGGGGTCTGCCACATGCATAACATCTATCGGATAACCTAAAATAATCACACGGAGGGTCAGCACTGGTTAAATCACTTGTCTCTAGTGTCTTTTGTCAAATGAAAGTCTTACCTGTAAAATTGTTTTATCATTATTCTATTCAAGCACACATTCAGCAAAGGCCCATCTCTACTGAAATGACACCATACTTTAATTAATTTATTTAATTTTATTTTCTCAATCAAAAAAAGAACAAAAATGGAAATTGTAACATTTAGAATTCCATCACAACTGGGCAAACTCCATCTGCTGATGAAGACCATGTGATTTGAGCGAAAGCTCCAAAACAGCTCCGGGAAAACACTGCAGCTTACGTTTGTTTTTAGGTTGAATGTACATTGACAGTAAGGAATCATTTGATGGTGTGAATTCCAACACCTTCTGATTTATCATGAATAAATAGAAGCATGATAGATTACAATCAATGACATCTTGAAAAAATGAAAACTGGAATAAAGGACACAAAACTATCAAGGTCATTGTCATTGAATTATTGTAAAGCCAATTTATCAAAAATGGTTTTTTTTTATCTTTGACATCTTAACATTGAACTATACTGCAGTAAGACTAGTTAACTAGCTATTTGCTAGTTAGTCTGACCAAGGTCTAGATCCCAATGTCATAAGGAGATAAGGTCTTGTGTATGTAATCAAATATAAACAACATCATGCTAAAAATGTTGTGTTTGACTTCATTTTGATAATCACAAAAGAGGATCAACCAGGAAAAGCTGAAGAGTCTTGTCTCTCAGGGAAAACTGCCGCTGTTCCACAGGGAATCGCGTTAGCTCATTATGCTGTGCTAAATATTTCTAGCATGTCTCACACATCAAAGATAGGACTGCCTCGGGTATTAAGAAACTGTTTTAACTTGAGTGTCTAATAACCAAGCAAATGCTCTGTCAGCATGATTTTGTAATGTAAGCTGGGACATTTTTCTACTGTTCTTCGAGGCGAGGGCATACAGTACATTAGCTGGCCTGTAATAACAAATTATAGCAAGTGAGATACTGATTTCAGCAAACTGTTTCTGCCCTCAGCTTGTTCTGTTGTTTCTATTTGATGACCTGGGAAATATAAGTTTCCACTCACTGTTTTGGTCATATAGAGAGGCTTTACAAGCAGGTCTAACCTTCCCAGGAAAAAACAACTCTCCTTACTTTATCTGAACTGGACTCTTGTAGCAAAATCCTCCCCTCCAGTACTCCAAACAGGTCAAAACAAATGCTCAGAATTACTTTAAACTATAACTGGATCAAGATCTGATCTGAACTGGTAGCATTTCCACCTGTCAGACAGGCAGACAGATCGTCTCAGAGAGGGATGTTTGTGAAGCAGACTCACCATTGCTAGCCTTGGTAATGGCCTTGGGCATGTTTCCATTGGACAGTTCCCTATAGGGGACCTGCAGAGTGGTGTCAAGACTGCTGAAACCCTCTTTCAGAGAGTGCTGCTTGTAGTATTCCACCAAGTCCTGTGTAAAACAAGCACAATACAACAGAACATACCCTTAACAATGATAAACCAGGGTGAATCTAGATGATGTACAAATGTATAGAAATGAAAGCAAAGGCATGTGGGAAGGTTGGTTAGGGAGAAGCTGCTTGTTTGATCTTGACAATACAACTGCAGCCAGTACTGAGGAAGTGTTTCTGAGCAGGGCAAGTAACCACAATATATATTTCAATCTGCCCATTTCAAGTATAAGAAACAAGCTAATATTAGCTACTGCCATACAATACCACAGGCAGTTGCTTACAACATGCCATGGCTTTGTGAGTGCATACACAGGTGTAGAAACAAACCACTAGTAGACATGTTTTTATCACTGTGCAAAACAAAAAAAATTTCACTTGCTTGCTGGGATTTATCTCAAGAGAGTGCAGCAAAAGTAGCGTTATGTCAAAAATGATCATTTGCATGCTGGGATTTATCTCAAGAAAGTGCTGAAAAAGTAGTGTAATGCCAAAACTGATTATACTCATTAATGCTACAGTAGCTTACAGGGCACAAAAAATCCATACAAAGTTAAAACCTTTACCAGCACAGTCTTGAACAGCCGGCTCTCCGCGATGTAAAAGCAGCAATCCTTGGTCAGAATCTTAATGTGCTTGACTTTATCGTTGAACCTGTGGAGGATGAATAAGATATGGCTAATCAACTATACATGCTTCCACATCAACCCAGTCTCTATGGTGAATCATTAAGAAGGTCTGTCTGAGCTGTCGGTTACCATGCTGAGCTGCGCCAAGCAACTTTGTTTGACAAGAACACCATGGGGTGTCCCTGCTGTGGAAATCAGATCCAATTCACTCACATTAGATAATAATAGAAGCATCATGGGATTAATCCGTTTTACCCTGCAAGATCAATTCATACCGTATAATTAAGCAACGTCTACTTGTGACGTTTCATCACAGGTAATGCCTTCAAGTGGACGGAGAGTTGTGAGAAGTTAAACCAAACAGTGATTTTCCTTCTTAGATTGTTTCATTTGAAATATTTTTAGAGTCATTAAGAGCTAGAAGTATCAAATACTTAACAAGAAAAGCAAATTAGAGAAAGGGCAAAAAAACATAATTTTGTGTAACAGAAAAGTGTTTATTTCTTTCCCTTTAATCATCTCATGACCCCTCAGATGTCTCTCAGGTACAGCCCCCAGTTTGGGAACCACTGCTGTTATGATATTCTTATAAGGGCAAAACAAAAAACTATGAGTATGTTAAAATGACTTTGAAATTCTGTCTGAACAAATGAAACCTGTAAGCTCTGTATGGATAATATAATGTGTTGAATGGTAACATCCCATTCAACTTTTAAATCAAGAAGTTTAAAGCAAAACTTAACAACTTTTATGTAAAATAACTCATTTATTATTTAAATCCAAGTTTCATGGTTTCTTTGCCAAACATTCGAGAACTGTGGACAAACAACTTTTGTTCTACCTAGAAGTGATTGGCTGACTAGCATCAGGTGTGGAGAACTACTTACTACAGCCCTGTAAGACAGGCCCATTTCCATACTAATTCTATAGTATGCACTATCTACAAATCTACTAAAGAATTGCCATTTTGTACTAACAGGGAATGATACAAAAGGTGCACCAACAGATGCCAACAAAGTGAAATGTTTTTCAAGATTGAAAGCATAATTTTTTGAATGGACCACCATATATAATGGGGCTTTTTCACAGCAAACATTTTGACTAATAGGAAAAGCACAGGTGTAATTAATAACATTAATGATAGCTTTGTTCCATTTAAGTGTACACAGTGGCAGGGCTCTGACACCAGTAAAGCTAAATGTGCAGCCCTTATCAGTATTATGAATTACACCTGGGGTTTTCCTGCTATGACATGTCAAAATGTCTGCCTTTTTTTCTTTTTCTCCAGGTGTGAGCAGCTCCTCAAAGCATTGTGGGATAACTGTGTCCATCACTCACAAATCAAGGAGATTTAGTATGCACACTGACAACTTTGAGTATGCTTAATGTTTTTCATTTTTTCATTTGAACACACTGCATATTCAAAACTATGTTCGAATTAGTATGTCATATGGTTTTGGGACACAATGCAGGTATAAACAAAAAAAAGAGATCTGACCCTCATTGATATCATTCATTATATACATCAGCTGACACAATAGCTATCTTTTTTGTATAATAAGTTGTTCTCCACACCTGGTTCTAATCAGCCAATCACTACCAGGTATAAGAACGGGTCTATATTACTCAAGCTTTTGACAAAGTATAATGCAATATAATATAGAAACACATTAAGCTTGTTTTTTAACAACAAATGTGTATTTTGAAATAGGTTTTACATAATTATTGCAGTTGATTCTGGGGACTTGCTTTCCCTTTCTGTGTACATTTTTTGATGTCAATTTTTTTTGCCAAGCACCTCTATCCTGGAAGACGCCATTTAGTGTGCTCACTTAACCTAAGATGGAAAATGTACCACAGCCGACTGTAATACATACAGTACGTGAGCGTGTAGGCTACAGGCCTGATTAAATAATTATTGAATCATAGCTCAGGCTAAGTACTTTGTTGAAAAGTAATGCGGGCCAACCTTGAAAATACATACACACTGCTCGGTACATACAGACTGTAGGCACAAGTGGGGATGTGCTGTCAAGCCAACTGCAAGCACGATGCTGCTTATTGCATGTCTCCCATATGGTGATGTGCAAGTTACACTGGAGATAGATCCGCATTGTAAATCTCCCAATGCAGTACATAAGAGATGGGAAGAATATGGTCATGTTGCAAATTCACTGATACATTATGAATATATGGTGAGTAATACATTATTAATGTGTGTTGAGTTATATGGCACATAACACATGGAGAGAGATGAACCCTGTGAAGGCTGAGTCTTTCTTTCTTCCTATTGTATAGGCTGCCGGGACTACACATACACACAAACATCATTCAACACCCACCCACACACACACAAACTGATGACTCGTAGTGTTTGACATTAGACAGTTCCAGTTGATTAGCAGCAGCTCTCTGTATAAAGCTCCATTATCTCAAACGGCCATCCTGATAATGATCTTAAGCAGTGAGACAGGCAATTAGGATTGGAGTGTTCAGAAACTGGCCCTGTACATCAACGCTTTGAATGAGGCACGGTATGAGTCCACCAAACCAAATGGGCTGGAATGGTGTGTCACTGGCTAAATAGTCTTAACATCCAAACACTATTTCAGAGTGCACCCTCAATCGTTATAATCTCTTGGAGCCGTCATGCCAGGTCGGGAGGACTCGATAGTCCTTTCTTTTTTTAAAAGACTGAACAAGCTTTGATGTAGCCTGAAAGATATTCACTAGTGAAATGGACAGCGTTGTATTTCAAAAGAGGGATACCGAGGCACTCAACTTGCAGATAAAGCAGCCATTTATTGAGGCCTAAAGGAATGGATGTTTTATCTACAATTCAAGTACGATGCTAGCTTTCTTTTGAAATACATTTCTAAGGCTGATAGCCAAAGAGCAGCAAATAACATGATGCAAAGCTATCAGGCTCTCCTTGAACATATGTCTGCGCAGAAGAGACAGACAATAGATAGATGGTAAAATAGATCACCCAATTCCACCTCTTCCCCATGCTGCATTCAGTTGAGATGTGTGCACTCCGGCCCTCAGCGAAAACTAAAATTAACGGCAACAATGTTTAGGTATGATGTAAGGTTCAAAGGAAGCCTGTGTCATTGACACAGGAAGGACAGATACTCGATTTAGAAAAAAACATCTTCTCACTTACCTCTCGTGTCTAGCCATGCAGGACATTTTGGTTTTCTTTGTCCAGGTTAAGGAATATTTATCTTTTCTACCTGTTCCTCAATATAATTGAGGCAGAATTTCATGTTTGATGCTCAGAGCATTGAAAAATTACAATTAAGAAATGCAACAGCAACATCTCTTTCCAGAAACAGAAACAGACCTTACTGTCAACAGTTTTCAGAGGCACTATTTCTTCTGTACTAAGTAGTTCAAATGAAAACAGTTCACAGTGAGGTCTAGGAATTATCCAGGGTAAATAGTAACTGGAAATAATTTTTCATATTGAAGGGTGGAAGCAAAGTGTGTCCACAAACAACAATGGCTGATTCATTGTTTTCTTGTAAATCAGTTATTAAATGGGATGGTTTTCACCCTCTGACCACTTCTCTCACATGCAGTGGTAAAGTAATTGAAATACATGTTTGTAACGCTTATACTGTCCCCCTTCAGGTGTTTACATACCTAAAAATAGTAGCATGTATTCAAATGCAACCTCAGCTAAACCTTAGCGACAGCTGTGGTATAATGTTATCAATCTGGTGCACAATCCCCCTTACAATACACTGCAAAGGTAATGAACAAAAAATAAATAAAAACTAAATCATTAATGTAATAAGCAGCTACTAATATGTCCACCTCTTGCCCATATCGATATTTATCCCACACAACAAATCCCATCTTTTTCTTAATTAGCTAAAGCGATTAGCTAACATTATGGCAAGTACAACATCCTGTTGCAGGCTTCATAAGACCATATGGTTTTGGTGACAAAGACATTGGTCAGATGCACTGTTTAGCACAATATAAGAATGAATAAGGATCTGTGTGTAAAAA